>PVIC010001112.1:0-98164 GCA_004025085.1 Thryonomys swinderianus
AAAAAAAAAATGCATTCTGAGGAGTGAAGAAGAAGCCAGGTGTGGTGGTGCACACGTGTAATCCCCAGTACTTGGGAGGCTGAGGCAGGAGGATCCCTGCCAATTCGAGGCCAGCCTGACCTACACAGCAAGACTCTGTCTCAGAAAAAATAAATACTAAGAGAAGTGAAGATATTTCATTATTTTACATTTCACTTGCCAAAGGGCACCCCCCACGTGACCACCTGCCGCATGACTTTACCAGTTGTGCCCCTGTGTCATACGCTCAAAGGGTAAAACGTTGTCCCTGCGGCGTGACCTGCTCGGCCATTCCTTTCCCACCCTGGCCGTCTGTCCAGCGGATCTCAGCCTCAGGAGGACTTCAGGCTGCGGGGCCTTCCTGCTCCCTCCCCAGCGCTGCTTGTCTTGTCTTCACAGCCGGAGCAGTTTAACGGGCAGAGCAACACCTTCTCGGGGAGCAGCTACAGCAACTATAGCCAGGGCGGCGTCAACAGGGTACGTGCCTTCCTCAGCCCTCTTTCTGTCCCAGCCTATCTGGACACCGTGGGGGTCCACAGGTGGGCTGCGCTTTCCACCTGTCCCCTCCGAGGCACAGGGGCCACGGCTCGGGGGTGGGGATGAGCTAAGGACAGGTTAGGCCAACGCCTGAGAGAGGAAAAGGGCCCGGGGGCTGTGGCCTTTGCTGGCCGAGCCCAGCTCTCTGTCCTCCCGGGTGGATCAAGCAAGTCCCCCCTACCCTGAGCCTCAGTGTCCCTATCTGTCAAACGGAGTGTGTGCCCAGATGGGAGGGAGTCCTCCCTGGGCCATTTGGCCTCCCAAGTAGGATCTGAGGCCCACAGGAAAGAGTAATTCTCCCTAGGAGAAGAGCCTAGTGCAGGGGTATCCATGCATGGCCTTAACCCCTTCCACCGCTGTGACCCCATAACCTATTTGTGGTTTTTTTTTCCTCCAGCCTCCCAGGCCGGTTCCTGTGGCCAATTACCCCCACTCGCCTGTTCCAGGGAATCCCACGCCTCCCATGACCCCGGGGAGCAGCATCCCCCCTTACCTGTCCCCCAGCCAAGATGTCAAACCACCCTTCCCACCTGACATCAAGCCAAATATGAGCGCTCTGCCACCGCCCCCAGGTAGGAGCAGGGGCTTGGGAGTCAGGCTGGGGGGACCGACAGCAGGGAGCCAGTGGCCAAGGAAGGGTATACGGTCAGGGTGTGGCCGGGTGGACGTGAAGGGGTCCCTAGTGCGCGTGGGCTCAGCCCGGCCTCTGTGTCTGGGTCCCGTGTCTGCGTCCCCCGAGCATGTGGCCTGCGGCACGTGGCTCATCCTTGCCTTGTCCCCAGCCAACCACAACGACGAGCTGCGGCTCACGTTCCCCGTGCGGGACGGCGTGGTGCTGGAGCCCTTCCGCCTGGAGCACAACCTAGCCGTCAGCAACCACGTGTTCCACCTGCGGCCCACGGTGCACCAGACACTGATGTGGAGGTGAGCGCAGGGGAAGCCAGGGTGGCACCTGCTGCCCTGGAGATGCCGGGGACCTCACAGGCGCGGGAAGACAGGGAGGCCACGACAGCGTGGCCTGAGGGCTGGGCCGCCACCACTCTGCCTGGTGCTGGGGAACTTGTGGCCCAGAACAGAGCTAGGCTGGGTGCCCTGGCCGGGAGAGGCTGCTGCCGCCACAGGCCTGGAGACGCAGACTCAGCCTTGCAGCTGGCCTTGCCAAGTAGTAGTCATGGTTCTGTCCCTCTGTCTGTCCTGGGCAGCAGGCTCACCCTGGCGGTGGAGGGACAGGGAGGTTGCAGCCAGGCCAAGGGCTGGAGTGGGGTGTTAGGGTTTTGAACGGAAGCAGGGAAAGGGCCGTGGGTGCTCAGGTGTGGGGTGCTTGCAGCCGACCTGAGCCTCGCCCTGCCTTCCGCGCCACCCCCTGCACCCTCCAGGTCCGACCTGGAGCTGCAGTTCAAGTGCTACCATCACGAGGACCGGCAGATGAACACCAACTGGCCAGCCTCGGTGCAGGTCAGCGTCAATGCCACGCCCCTCACCATCGAGCGTGGGGACAACAAGACCTCACACAAGCCGCTGCACCTCAAGCATGTGTGCCAGCCAGGCCGCAACACCATCCAGATCACAGTCACTGCCTGCTGCTGCGTGAGTATGGCGGTCACAGGGCAAGACGCGTACAAGGCTCACTCTCAGTCAAGGGCGGCTTTACTCAGGACCCGCCCCCATCTTTCATTGGTGGGGCATCATGTCCTTCAAAACTGCAGTTTGCCCTTTCCTCGTTTGTATCTGATTTTCATATTCTGATCACACTTTCCCCCAGACTGGCCTCTGCTAACTCGGACTTAAGTAGTGTCCCTTTGTCAGTCAGTCCTGTGGTCTCAGAGGAGGGGGTGCACGTGTCTTCCCCACCCCATCTTCGGATCTTGAGCAGTTGATCTTGACCCTGGAGGTCAAGCAAGGCCGTGCATGGCCCCGAGGGAGGACCCAGGATAATGCTCTGGTCTTGCCTTCCTCAGCATAGGGCCCTGAGGCCATGGTGACGGAAGTCACCGGAGCAGGGTTTTCAAAGGCTGTGCAGCTGCCCGAGTGGAACCAGGTTGAGCGTTTGGGGTGCAATCCTGGAAAGCTTCCTGGAGAAGCGGGGGAAGGGCTGAAAATGCCGGGTACACCGTGGTAGGGGAGGACGGGAGCCCGCTGAGCTCCAGTCCTGGTGCTCAGTGTCCCATAACCTCATCCAGGAGGTGTTTCAGAGCCAAAGTCTACTTCTTGTCCTGCTGTCCCAGGGTGGTGACCTCAGCCCAGAGTCCCACCTCCCAGACTTCCCTGTCCTAGAAAGGCATCTCTGCCTTCAGGACCCTCTGGCCTAGGAGAGGCCTGGTGCTGTGGGAGGGGCAGGTGGCCCAGCAAGCAGGGACAAGCACTGTCGCTGTCTCCCGCAGTCGCACCTGTTCGTGCTGCAGTTGGTGCACCGGCCCTCTGTGCGCTCCGTGCTGCAGGGCCTGCTGAAGAAGCGCCTCCTGCCGGCGGAGCACTGCATCACGAAAAGTGAGTCTGTTGGGTGGTGTGCGGGGGCTAGAGGTGACATCCCCCCTCTTTGTGCACTGAGCCCCGTCCTGCACCCTGATTCAGCTTCTCCCCTTGTGCCCCAAATCCCGCCGAGCTGTTGGCGTTCCCACTCCCTCAACAGCAGAATTGAGAGCAGAGGGCCAGAGATCTAGCTCAGTAGTTCTAGCACCTGCCTAGCAATGGCACGGTACCTGGTTCAATCCCTGGTAACAATACTGGGCATGGTGACTCATGCCCACCGGCAATCAGTACTACATCCCACAGTGCCGGGCATGGTGGCTCATGCCTGTCATCCCAGCACTCGGGAGGCAGAGGCAGGAGGATTGCTGAGTTTGAGCCTTGCCTGGGCTATATAGTGTGAGCTCAGGGCCAGCCTGAACTACAAAGCGAGACCCTGTCTCAGAAAAAAAAAGATTGAAGGCAGAAGCTACAGAAGGGGCTTTTCGCTGACCTAGTAAATCAGACAAGTGCTGGGCTGGACTTCTGCCAGCTTTGCAGAACCCCCTGTTCTAGTGGAGGCGGGACCTATACTGCAGAGCTATGAGCCCCTGCAAACTCGGGGGGAGGGGAGCCGGGGTTGCCTTGGAGCATGCGTAATGCAGACCAGCCACAGGACTGCCCTGCCCTCCTCACCTGCCTGTGCCCTCCCCCAGTCAAGCGGAACTTCAGCAGCGTGGCTGCCTCTTCGGGCAACACGACCTTGAACGGGGAGGATGGCGTGGAGCAGACGGCCATCAAGGTGTCCCTGAAGTGCCCCATCACATTCCGGCGCATCCAGCTGCCTGCCCGAGGCCACGACTGCAAGCATGTCCAGGTGAGGGGTGCAGGACGGCTCCTTGGAGTCCAGCAGGAATAGCAAGGTGGGACCTGTCTCCTGCTGCCTGGGGTGTGGTGAGCAACTGATGTCACCCCCACTGTCATTTGTCTCTGCATCTCAGAGCAGGGTCCTTACTCTGGCGGATGGTAGGGAACAGCTGGAATCCAGCCCGACTCATTCCACTGCGTTCAGGGCGGAGGGCAAGGCTGCCTCTGCCAGGTTTGCTGCTGTGTCCGGGGCTTTGCACTGATCGAGTGCCCAGGATGGACTGTGGAGCAAGTGACTGTCGCAGAGCCAAAATGCTCAGGGACTGCTCAGGAAGGACTCTCCAAAAGAGGGTACAAGGAGCCATCCCTGCACAGACCAGGGCGTGAGCATGCAGGGTGGCCCTCGACTATCACCCTCAGCCCCTCCATGGGCCCAGCTGATTCTGGGCCTCCCCTTTTCTGAAAGAACGCACTTTGAGGGCCAGAGATTTAGTTCAGTGGTTCCAGGGCCTGCCTAACAATCGCAAAGTCCCTGGTTTGATCCCCTGGTAACCATATACAGCAATACCAGGCGTGGTGACTCACGCCCGCCAGCAATCGGTGTCACACACCGCTGTGCCAGGCATGGCGGCTCACGCCTGTAATCCCAGCACTCAGGAGGCAGAGGCAGTAGGACTGCTGAGTTCGAGGTTTACCTGGGCTACACAGTGAGCTCAGGGTGAGCATTAACTACAAAACGAGACCCTGTCTCAAAAAAAAAAAAAGAATGCACTTTGAATGATGAGTGGTACACTCTCTTTATTTACCTCATACAGATGGCTGACCTTGCAGAATTTTGTCCTTGGTCCCTGGCTGGGCGGGGGGCTGGCCAGAGTCCGTGCTCCCAGCGGGCTTGGTGAGAGGCCCTGGTGGGGCAAAACAGAGAGAAAGGCAGGGAGGGCGTGAGGAAGATGCTTAGAGGATACAGGCACGGGGTACACAATACATGTGGGACTTGAGCTGGCTCGCCACATCTGTTACAGTCTGCTCCGTGGGATGCAGCCCCTGACCCCTGTAACTTGGAGGAGGAGAGGGCTGCTAGGGGTGGCAGACAGCAGAGTGGAGGAAAAGCTGCTTGCACCATGGGGACCAGGAGGCCGATGATGGAGAGAGGGAGGAAGGAGCTGCAGAGGGACACCTTAGACCTCCTAACATAAATTGGCCGTCAGCCTCTGTGTTCAGTCACCTTCTAGAAGCCCCGCCTAGGACTTATGGGGCTTTGGGGACCATTTTAGATCTAACACTCCTTTGCTCCACCCTGTACCTAATGCCTGTTTCGGAAATCTGCCCAAGGGACCCACAATGTGGTGAGACAGTTTCTGACAGTCCTTACCTCACCTGTCTGTCTGTCTGTCCTCTGCAGTGCTTTGACCTGGAGTCGTACCTGCAGTTGAATTGTGAGAGAGGGACCTGGAGGTGTCCTGTGTGCAAGTGAGTGATGCCGCTGCTTGGGGCTGTGCCACCTCCACCCGCCCCTAAATCAGAGCACAGCTGAGGACCTGGCAGAGGGGCTGAGGTTCCAGAGCTCTGGGTGACCTGTTGTGTGAGGCTGTCACCGAGCTGTCCTCTCTGTGCCTCCAGTAGAACCACAGCAGGGCAGGCTGTCCTGGGCACAGCAAGAGGGTGGACTCTGCCCTCTCCCTGTACCAGGAGCTGAAGCCAAACCCTCCTCTCTTCCAGTAAAACTGCTCTGCTCGAGGGCCTGGAGGTAGATCAATACATGTGGGGGATCCTGAACGCTATCCAGCAGTAAGTGGGGCCCCTGTGCATGGGAGGGGACAGGGGAGGGTATGGCAGCCCTGAGCACACCTCTCACTGCCTGCCACTCACTGTACCTCGGTGGTGCTGGACGTGAGGGCACGGAGCGTTCCAGGAGGGACAGGACTGAGCCGGACAAGACAGCAGCAGAGCCCAGAGCAGCCCCTGGCTTTTCCCAGCTTCCTGACTCTGTCCTGGGCACGGTGTGGTGAAGCGTGGGGCTTCTGTCTCCAAAGCCAAGCACCCCAGGACCTCAGCCCTGCCCCTGTTCCCCAGCTCTGAGTTCGAAGAGGTCACCATTGACCCCACGTGCAGCTGGCGGCCGGTGCCCATCAAGTCGGACCTGCACATCAAGGACGACCCTGACGGCATCCCCTCCAAGCGGTTCAAGACCATGAGCCCCAGCCAGATGACCATGCCCAACGTCATGGAGATGATCGCGGCTCTGGGCCCTGGCCCATCCCCCTACCCGCTCCCGCCTCCCCCCGGGGGCACCAACTCTACTGACTACAGCAGCCAAGGTGGGTGATGGAGTGGGATGGGCAGCCCCGTGCCCAGTAGGGCACAGGTATGTGTGGCGAGCAGTTCTGAGGAGTCCCCTGTGTTTAGATAGTATGCCTTAGGTTTCCCATCAGCCAAGCAGCAGATAAAATCCCTTAAACAAGTTGGGTGTGGTGGTACTTGGATAGTTCATGACCTAAGTGAGATCCTGTCTCAGAATTTTAAAAGGCTGAGTGAGGGTATCTGTCGCCTGTCGCAAAGGCCCTTGCTTCAGTCCCTAGTACTGGGAGGAAAGATGGGAAGGTTGAGAGACAGTGACACACCCCCACAGGTAGTGCTCGAGTCTATAGAGCTGGGGTGACAGCAGCCCATGCCAGGGGCTTCAGAACCTGCTCTGCTGGCTGAGACAGCCACCACCCCTTCAGGCCAGCTGTGTTGCTCTGTGGCATCTATCACTGTCCTATCCCTCTGGCTCTGCCCCCCTGCCCGGGTCTGAGTCGGGCACCAGGGATCTCAGCCTTAACCACCCAGGTCACCATCTTTGATGCCTTCCTGCTGCTCAGGCCAGGCGTCCCTTCTCATTCCACTTGCCTCCTAGAAAACCCCCTACCTGACACCGAGGGTGCCACCTTCCCACCGGGACCCTGCTCTTAGGTCCTCAGCCCAGTGACATCAGCACACCTCGCTAGAGTCCCACTGCCCACCCGGACCTCAGCTTCCCGGCACACTGGCCTCAAGCCTTGTCAGTGCCGTGTGGTAGAGGGCAGTGGCCGCAGAGCCTGGACAACTGTCCCCTGTCTGGGTTGTCTTGCCCCGGGTGCCGACTTAGCAAAAGACCCTGTGGGCCTGAATCCAGTTAGGAAACATGACCTCGGGGAAGAGCCAGCAGCTCCTGTCCAGGTGCAGGCTTGGGCCTCTCTGTGTCACACCCTGTGGGAGCTGGTGTCCACTCTGCCCTCTGCCCCACCTCCTCCAGAGTAGCAGGGCATGTGTGCCAGCACGGCCCGGCCCATGGGCCTAGGTCACCATAGGCTACATCCTACAGCCTCCAGAGAGCGAGGGCCTGGCTTTGACCTTAGCACTCTGTTCCCTGGGGTTGGCCACCTCCCCCTTGGTGACCTTTGTCCGTACCTTGTTTCCTCTCTAGGCAACAACTACCAGGGCCATGGCAACTTCGACTTTCCCCATGGGAACCCTGGCGGGACGTCCATGAATGACTTCATGCATGGGCCCCCCCAGCTTTCCCACCCCCCAGACATGCCCAGCACCATGGCCGCCCTTGAGAAGCCCCTCAGTCACCCTATGCAGGAAACTGTGAGTACCGCCTCCTCCCCCAAGCTCCCACAGTCCCTCGCTGAGCCCTGGCCTCCACCTGGGGCTGGCTGGGGCAGAGGGCTGCCCTCGGGACCTTTCCGATACAGAGGCCCTGGTTCCCTCCCGGGCAAAGGAGAAGATGGAAGAATTGGGTGTGAGGCTCAGAGGTCCAGGGTCCGGTGTGGTCTGTGAGCACCTGTGAAGTTGGTTGTTTAGGTGGTTCTTTGGATCCTCCAGCAATGGAGATGTGTGACACGCACCCCGCCACCATCCTCTGCTCCACCTCTCCCTCACCCACACAACCTGCCAGCCGCACCAGAGTCGGTCTGGCAGCAGTGCAGGAGCTGGCTGTCTCCCCAAGTCCCTGTTAGCACGGGTCAGATGCTTCTTGTCTGTGCATCGGGTGTTCTCAGAGCCACACCCAAGCTTCATTTGTGCCCGGTGTGGGCAGAGGCTTCGTGCTCACAGACACCACGTCTGGAGGGGTGTGGGTGGAGGGAGGACAGGTGAAACATTTTGGGGAAACAGGCCCAAGGGCTGAAGTGACTTGTCAGAGGGGCCTCATCTTTGTGCACACACACCATCTCCTCTGGGCCAGGGGCAGTTGCTGAAGACCATGCCAGCCACAGAGAGGGCTAGGGTCTCACCGGGGCCTGGCAGTGCCTCAGGGGCCCTGAGTGGACAGATCACTCCAACTGCCCCACGTCTGTACGGATGGGAAACGAAGCGGCACCTGGCTTGTGCTGCAGTCCCATCCTGCCCTGCTTTCCCCTCGTTCTCAGTGAGGGGACGTTGACTCGGCCCCACGGGGCTTCCACCTGCCAGGACTGGGGGCTTCTCCCTCCTCAGCCCGGTTCCCCAGAACCTAGCACTGCACACCCAGGGAACACACATGTGCACGAACATCCCAAGCCTTCACGGACCCTGACCTTGGAAGCTGGCAGTGGGAATTCCACTCATCCACTTCCGCTTCTCTGCCAAGCTTTTTCCTGCCTTCCGGTAGCACTGCTGCCAGGGCTCTGTGCAGGGCACCTCGGCCTGTGGGTTGATGTTCCCACTGTGCCCTGACCGTCCTCTCAAGAGAAGGCAGCCAGACCCACAAGCACAGCGGTGCCAGGAGGGGTGGGCAGTCGGAGTCAAGCACTCGGTTGGGGAGGGTCCCTGCGCATATCCAGACTGCAGGGACACTCCCGCCAGGGGCCCATGATGACCTGCCCCCTGAGCCTCTGAGATGGCCCAGCCTGTACCACTCACAGGCTGCGTCATGAGGCCAGGGACTGTCTGTCCTGCGCTGGGCACTCGGGACCACCGCAGGGCTGGGAGGAACGCCCACGGGTATGAGCAGGAGCTGGCAGCCTGGGCCCTGCTCCCTCCTGGGCCTCCTTTCACACCCCCCACATAGATCCCTGTCTCAAGCCCGTAGTTGTGTGACCTCCTTGCTTTATCGAGGCTTGTGCCACCAGGCGCCACACAGGAGTGGGGCCCTATACCCAAGAAGGAGGCACCCAGACTGTGGCGAAACCACAGGAGAGCTGCCTGTGGCAGAAAGGAAGAGCAGCTGGGGTGGCACGCTACTGGGTTCGCAGACCCACAAAGGAGGAACTTGGAAATGTTTTCTCTGTGGCTAGACGGTGGGGCGAGGAAGAGGGGACCAGAAGCCTGGCTGGGCATTTGCGGCTGGGGCTCTGTTGAGCTGCTGTGAGTGAGGCTTCCAGACGTCACCACCGGGAGCCTGCTGGGAAGAGCTCCCTGGGGACAGCAGCCAGACAAGGGGGGCATGTTCACATCCCCCACCCTCAGTCTGCTCCCAGCCCCCAGCAAGGCGCCCCCTAGTGGCCGGTCAGGAGGAAGGCCGCCAATGCTGAGAAGACCTGGGTACCCACTTCCTGCCCATGCTTTGTCCCCTTGATATCAATCCATTTCCCTCCTAGGCAGCCGGCCAGGGTGCATGGTCTCGGTGCTCAGCCTCACCCCTGCCAGGGCCAACTGGGGCACAGTCCCTGCCCCGAGCTGCATGCCTGCCCTGTGCTGTTTGTCTGCGTCTGCTCTGTGCTGCCCCGGCCCTTGAGGGCCTGCACCGCCCTGCCGGCAACACCCACCGCCTCGCCAAGCCCTGAAACATGCCCATTTGGCTTCTCCATCGTGCCCTCGCTGTTATTTGTTGTGGTGACGGTGTCGGCATGGGCAGCAGAGGGCCTCAGAAGCGCCCATCTCCGAGCCCTTCCTGCTCTGAGCGGCCTGGGCAGCCTGTTCTCCACCTCCCTCTCCAGAGCCTCCCTGATCAGCAGCAGTTTTAGGGGAGGACAGATTCTGTTTTTCTGAGAAGAAAGAGCCAGGTGTGCTGGCACACGCCTGTGATCCCAGCCTCGGGAGGCTGAGGCAGGATCGATTCAAGGCCAGCCTAAATACAGCGAGACCCTGTCTCCAAAACAGTGACAACTACCATCCAGCGAAAGGGGCGCCATCGTTGTGGGGTTGTGACCTCCCCGGTTTGTTGGTTTTCATTTTCTCAGGCATCTCGTCGCTGCTCCTCGTCACCTCACCTCTCTTCTCTCCTCCTCCAGATGCCCCACGCTGGCAGTTCTGACCAGCCCCATCCCTCCATACAACAAGGTTTGCACGTACCACACCCCAGCAGCCAGTCAGGGCCTCCATTACATCACAGTGGGGCTCCTCCTCCTCCTCCTTCCCAGCCTCCCCGGCAGCCGCCACAGGCCGCTCCCAGCAGCCATCCACACAGCGACCTGACCTTTAACCCCTCCTCAGCCTTAGAGGGTCAGGCCGGAGCGCAGGGAGCGTCCGACATGCCGGAGCCTTCACTGGATGTAAGTTGGGGTCACACTGTGCGCCTTGGCCTGGGGCCAGGCCTGGCATCAGGACCTGCCCAAGAGAAGGGGGGTGTTGAGGGCACGACGCCCCGGTGGGAAAGCCTGGCGGGTGATGGGTGGGCCCCAGCCAGAGCCCCTACTCCAGCACCAGGAAGGCCCGTGTGGAAACATGCCCCGAGGGCCCCTGCCCGCAAGCCCTTGGCTACAGCCCCCTTCCGGTCCTGCCCCTTCTACCCAGGCCTGGCAGGGTCCTTTGGGGCTTGGAAGGCCCCTCTCCTCTTTCCCGGCCTCGTCCCCTCCTGCCCCGTACGTTGAGCTTGCTGTCTCTGTGTCTGGCCCCTCTCCAGCCCTAGGTCTGGGCGGCACTGAGCAAGACAGGGCCCCGCTGTCTGTCTTGCTGGTCTTGTCTGTCTGCAGTGTTTTGTCCACGCGTTGTCCATTCCCTGCTTCCGCTTGCTCCATCACTCCCCTGAAGCAGCCTCGTGTGGGGTGACGGGGTGGGGTGGCACAGAGGGATCGGCTTCAGGTCAGTCTGGGTGGGAACCGCTGAGGCTCAGGAGTCTCCTGCCTCAGCCTCACTGGTCGGGAAGGGGAGGGGTGCAGGAAGAGTGACTGGGGCCAGGCAGTTTGACAGGGCTGTCTGGGAGGTGACAGGACACGGGGCTGGGCTGTGCCACTTGTGTCCCTCCCCTCCTGACCCTCCTCTGCCAGGGTGCTTGGTGAAAGGTGTGACTGTTCACTGTGCAGGCAACTTGGGTGCCCACCCAGTCCCCTCCAGGCCAGGCCAGGGGAGGCTTTTCGATTCGTGAGGCCCGTCCCTCCATGGACATAGACCCCAAGGATGTCACGGGGAAAGGCGGGGGACAGTGACTAAGCACAGGTCACCGAGGAGCCCTGGGGAGAGGTCCAGGGGTGGCCACTGAAGAGTCCCCTGGCCTCCCCACAGCCCCAGTCCTCATGCTCCGCAGGACGCCATGTGCCCTCTGCTGGGTGATCCGCAGCTGCTCCTGGCAGGCCTGAGGGCAGAGGAGCTCTGGACCAGCCTTGGTGGTGCACACCTATAGTCGTAGCACTGTGGGAGGCAGAGGCAGGAGGACCAGAAGTTGGGACCCAACCTGAGTGGCTTAGCACAAGACCCTCTCCTGATTTGTAAATGGGCTGGGCTGTCACTCAGTGGCAAGGCCCTGGGTACAATTGTAGTACCGAATAAATAAATGTGGGCCCTGCTTGGTTCTACACTGGTGGGCTGGAGCCTTCTCTGTCTCAGGCTTGGAGTGAATGTGGGGTTTGTCCCAAGGAGCCAAGGTGGGCCGAGGCCTGGAATGCAGATGGCGGAGAAGGGCATAGGCTGTGGGACTCCAGCATACACGGCCCGGTGGCCCCTCACAAGGGCTCCCGACTTCCTGTTTTGCAGCTCCTGCCGGAACTCACCAATCCTGATGAGCTCCTCTCCTACCTGGATCCCCCCGACCTTCCGAGCAATAGCAATGATGACCTCCTATCTCTCTTTGAGAACAACTGAAAGCCCCCGTTGGGGTCACCCCTCCTACTCTGCCTCCTGCCCTGTCTGCCCCCCACACTTGCCCCCTGGGAGCCTGCGCCTCCGGCCGCCCCTCACCAAGACCACAGGCTGGGTGTGGCTGGGAAGGCTGTGTGGGGCCCCAGCAAGCACCTCCCTGAATGCCCGGGGCCAGGGCTCTTGGCCAGAGCAGGCCCTGAAGTCGACCCGCTGAGGGGGCCCAGCCCAGCGAGAGGCAACCGACCGTCTGATGTCCCCAAGGTTCTTCCATTTTCTAAACTGTAGCCCTGCTTCCTGGCCTGGAGCCTGAGAAGGGGCCCCCGAGACCCGTGGGACCCCCACCTTCTGAAGAGCAGTGACAGTTGGCTGCAGTGAGACTGGCTGCCCACTACCACCCACCACAGAAAAGCACAAACCCCTGGGAAGGAGAGAAATCTCTGGGGCCAAGGGCTGTGGCTGTGGCCCCCGACCTCTAAGCCAAGAGAGGCCGGCGAACAACTCCCTCAGAAGTCAGAAAGGACAAGGTTCTGTATCTGAGGGAGGGACTGCCACTCCTGCTGGGGACTGGTGGGAAAGGGGGCTCAGGGCCCCGCCTTGAGGAGCAGAGAGAGTATGGCCGTGCATCCAGGCAGAATGACTGTCCCCAGGGCTGGGGACCGAGGGGGATGTCACGAGCCAGCATCCCATAGGAGCCAGCCACTCACAGCTTTGCCCCGGGCCGCTCACTGTTCGGTCAGAGCTACAGTTGACAGCCCTGGAGGACAGGAGTGTCGCACTGGGACAACAGCAAACCGTTTCCCTCTCCCCACCTGCCTCTGCCACTCTGCCAGACTGTTCTATGGAACATCCACTCTCCTCCGTGTCCTCTGTCCTGCCGGGTGGCCGCGGTGTAGCCAAGAAGCGGGGCCAGCACAGGACATGAGCCCCGGCAGGAAAAGGAGCTTGGTGCCCCCGCGTCTCTCCCGACTCCCTGTCCGTCCATCTGTCTCGCTGCTGCATGCACCAGAATATCCCTGTGGCCACTCCGTGGTGTTCCTGTGACGCCGGCCTCCCCCTCCCGAGCTCGCTTCACGAGAGCGGCCTCTGGTCTTCCTCTATCCTTAACTCCATCTGCTCGGGTCCCTGAGGAGCTGGTCTGTGTCCCCTGAGCCTCACGGCCTGTGGGGACGCTGGGTTGTCCAGTCACTTGGTCCCGTCTGTAAATTTGTGCCCTCCCTGCTGCTGCCACCCAGGGCGTTCTGCCCCGCCGTCTGCTGCCGGGCCCCTCCGTCGCTCTCCCGTCCCCTTCTGTAGCGGGTGGTCTCTGGCACTCTTAGGGGTCGAACCAGGAAGGCGGCCCCGGCTGTTGACACGCAGTCACCGTACCGAACGGCACAAGGTTTCCCGTAGGAAAGCTGCCATACCCCCCTTCTCTTCCTTTGTCCCTGTCGTCCTTGTCGAGGTTTTTCAAACAGTGTGTTGTTCAGTATGCAAATCACTTATTTTAAGAATCGCTTTTGTAAATATCTTTGTGAATATTTTAGTATTGTCTTTGATAATATCCAACATTTTCATGACCTGGTTATAGCCTTTGCTGGTGTTTTTAAAATACCTTGATTCAACAACAAAAACCGAGTCCTTTTTTTTACAAAAACAAAAACAAAAAAAAGCAACCAGGGCTCTTTGTACAGATGAGGGACGAACAGAACGAGTGGCTTCGTTGGAAGTTGGAAGACCAGGCAGCCCACTGTCGAGAGGCATCCCCAAGTCAGCTGGTGGCGACAGGGTAGCTGGTGGCTGTCCCTGCCCAGTGCCCGTTGCCTGGCAGGTGGCCGCGCTCTGTTTCTGACTTCCTGGAATGTTCAGCTGTAGACAGACTGACAGATGCCTTCTTAAGCAGCTCCTGCGTCCTGCCATGAGACTGCCCAGGCAAGACCTGGCGTCCCTGCTGGGGCTTGTCACAGTGTGCCCAGGTTCTGCTCCCGGGCCCATCCTCAGCTTTCTAGTGCAGAGCTTCTAGCCACTCCTAGGCACCTCGCTGCCGTCTCCGGGCCGGCACCTGAGGCTGGCTGCCTGGGTTCCCTCCCGAGCAAGCCTCCACCAGCAAACTCGTGACGGAGCTTCCCTTCCGGCTGGCTCTGATCCGTGGTGCCTGCCGCTCTCGCTCTGGGAACCAGAGTGCCAGGCCCTCCGCTAGGATGTCAGGGACAAGCAGCAAGCTCAGGGGGCTCACTGGTCCCTGGGCAGTCAGTCACAGGTACAGCTCAAGGCAGCAGCATGGGAGGAGGCAGGTCCGAGCTCTGCAGAGATCCTTTCCTGATACTTTCAGACGACGACTTGCAGCCATGAGTGACCTCCGGAAAAAAAAAAAACGAGGCCTCAACAAGCCACCTTCCCCTGACAAGCGGCAGCCCATCCACGGCACGATCCTGCCGCCACTCCACAAGATGGACTGGGAGCCAGCGGGCAGGCGGGAAGGGCCTGGAACAGGCAATCACCCCATCTCCTTGGTTTAAAGCTTTATCATGTTCCCTGTAGCCATTTTATTTTTTAAGAAACTTCTGATACTTTCTCTCTGATGGAAGCCCTAACCCCCAGAGAGCTACAGGTCTGCTCCCAGCGGGCCTCGGGCCTGACAGGTCCGGACAGGGCAGGTGAGCAGCAGCGACTCAAGGGACGTGTGTACATATGTAAATGAGAAATAGATCTGTCAACAGATGCATTCATTTCTCTTGGAATGTGTATTGTTTTTATTTTACGAAACAAAAAAAAAATGGCTTGGAACTCCATCTTAACGTGGAAAAACTAGATCCTGTTTGTTAGCGTTCGTGAGTTCTCCACCTCCGTCTCACTCATGTACTATACTCTGACCTGTGTGGAAAGGCAGGTCTCTTCTGTTTTTATTTTACCTACATGTACTCTTTAGCTTCAGTGTACTTAGTCCTGCCACCTGTGTATTTTTAGGGTGCTATGGAAATAATGAAAAGAAACGGGGATTTCAGCAGACAATTGTAACCAAATTCATACTTTGTATAATTTTTGATATCATGATCGCAGGTGATTCACACATACCCCCATCCACACAACCGCCAGTGCAGCCTGAAGTGACTCCACAGACCCTCATTGTCTTTGTACATCATATGTACAATGCAAAAATCATTTCATACTTTAAACTGCTCAGAAAACTAATTGTGATTTCTAGTCTTGCAAAGCTGTATGTAGTTAGATGATGTGACAACCTCTAATATTTATCTAATAAATATGTATTCAGATGAAACCTGTATATTAGGTGTTCATGTGGTTATTTTGTATTTAAAGATCAAATTATTTGACTATTGCTAGACATTTCTATACTCTGTTGTAACACTGAGGTATCTCATTTGCCCATGTTAATTTTTTTCTAAATAAATTGACAAAAACGAAGGTTTTGGTGAATTAGCGATTTTGTGGCTGTGAGGGAATGGTCTGGGCGTTTCCTGCTTTTATTTTAAACCACCACCCCTGTCTCACCACTGTGCACGCACAGAGGAGTGGAGTGGTTTGGAGATGACTTGGAAGACACCTGTCTTGTCCCTGCAGCAGGCCCCAGGCCCTGCGCCAGGTGTGTGTCCAGGGCCCCATGTCCTCACCTCCTGGAGGGACCCTGTCTCCCAGTGGGGCCAGGGGAGTGGGCTGGACATGGGGCCTAAACAGGCGCAGGTCATTCCGTGGTGTGTGAGTGACAGGTAGAGGATGGTGGCCTGGCTCTGAGGGTCCCTTGTGGATCCAGGAGCAGAACCTGTAGATGCTGAACCACACTGGACACTGTCCGAAGCTTCCAGGGGTGAAGAGTGAGGCCCAGCCCGGCCCCCTTCAGGAGCTCACAGCTGCTCTCCTTGGGGCCAGCCCTTCCTGTGTCCGCGTGGAGGCAGCTCCACACGTGTCCCCAACCAGGCCGTGTTTTCTCTCCAGCCTTGTAACCTGCGCACCCAGTGCTCACTGTACTTGCAGCTCTCTGATTGGACTTTTGGGGAAGTAGTTCTGATGGGGAGCAGCCCACCACTGCCTGTCTTCCATTTGGGAAGAAAACCAACATGACTGACTTGGCCGGGGCTGCTGGCCAGACACCCCAAACGAACCCGCCAGCATTGCTATCCTGTAGGGTTCCCAGATGAGTCGTTTCCGGGTTCTCAGTATCCTGAACACAGACTCGAGCGGGACACTCCAAAGGAGTAGCTAGAGTGCGTTTAATACAAGCAAGAGGTGAAGGTTCGTTTTTCAGGGTGCGCGTGGGCCGCTGAGAAGAGCTCTGGATGCCCACTGAGAAAGCACTCGGTCTCTAGGATCCCGGGGTTACGGGAGGACCCACAGTTGGGAATTGACAGAACTCTTGGTCCAGCAGGGTGCCTGCCTTGCGGGTAGGGAAAACTGACAATGTGAAGTTTGTAGAGGAAGGTGTCATGGCGTCCAAAGGCTATGAGAGTGATGTCAAAATTGCAATGCAAATGAGATTGGATAAGGTCATGTATTTTTGAGTTTGCATATATTTGAGGGTGTTGGGGGAACAAGGTGCCTTTTATTGGTCTAGTGTTCTGACACAGTGGCCACACGGTTTGCTCTTTACATGTCATTGCTCTGCCTCCTGCCTCCCGGGGTCCTGAGGGGTCACTGCGCTGAGACAGTGCGGTGACCTGTAGGGACTGGGCACCACAAAGCTCCCACCTGGGCCTGTGCGTGGGTGGCCAGTTTCCCTTTGGGGTTGGAGGTGGAAAGTGAGAGAAGGATTTATGTTATAAAATGGGTGTGGGTCACTGCTGAGTCCCAGGCACCACCCTCTGCAGGCACCCCCAGCACTGACTTCCTCCCAGAGAAGGTGGGGTTGGCGTGGCAGGGGATTCCCAGGCAGGACAGCCCTGCTCCCCGTTTCCTTAGAGTGTAAAGTTCAGGAGAGATGGAGTTGCCGAGGAGCCCAGACAGCCTGCCATGAGTCACGCTGAGGGTCCTGTTCACCACGGCACGAGCAGAAGGGTAAAGAGCACACGGAACGAGAGGTAACGGGGAAGCTTAGTCCCGGGTCCCAATCAGTGCTGCTGATGGCAGCAAAGACAAAAGCCCCAAGCGCATCCGCATTTTACTGAATACCCTGCAGAGCCTGGAAGTAGCTAGTGAGTTGCTACTGACACCTGGCATGACGGGGCCAGGCAGGCTGCTAGGGGGTCGGCACTGTTTATCTTGCAGGGGTGGAACAAGCCGACACAGGGCTCCAATGCAATTAGCATGTGACCCAGAAACCCAGTGAGAAGCAATAATTTAGGGCAAAGGCTTTTAACTGAGTTCATGCAAGGCTTTGGTTCAACTCCTGATATAAAACAACATAGCCGAATTAGAGATGGCGAGAAGCATGTGCCATTCCTAACCCACTAGGACTGGGCAGAGGGGTCTGCTACCTCACAGCAGTGAAGCCAGCGTGATGGGGTGTGGGCAGCGGGTCTTGATGAAATAGAAAACATCAGGAGTATACTCTTAACAGAGAAAGAGCAAGGCTTGTATCAGGCAACTTCGGGGGTGCAGTGGGTACACGCTCAATAGCAAGATGCGTTGCGTTGTTACTTGTGAGCCACGGTTAGAAACAGTTTGAATGTCATTGCATTAAAGGCAGGATGTGGACAGGGTAGCACCAGAGAGGGAGAACAGTGTACTCGCCAGTTGCAATCAAAATAAACCTTCCTGGGGCTGGAGATTTAGCTCAGTGGTTCCTGCTTAGCAAGCACAGGTCCTTGGCTCCCCTTCAATCCCCGGCAACCACATACAACAAATGCTGGGCGCGGTGACTCAGGCCCACCAGCAATCAGTACCACACACCATAATGCTGGCCGTGGTTATTCATGCCTGTCATCCCAGCACTCGGGAGGCGGAGGCAGGGGGATTGCTGAGTTCGAGGCTTGCCTGGGCTACAGAGTGAGCTCAGGGCCAACCTGAACTACAAAGCAAGACCCTGCCTCAAAACTCAATCAATCAATCAATCAATAAGTCATTCTTCCCAGCACACCTTGAAAAGCCTGCGGGGGTGTGGGGTATCATGGAGGGAAGCCATTCAGCCCCACAGGTGAGCCCCAAATACAGGGTCAACCTCACTGAGCCCTCAGGACCCCCAACAACTTAGTGGCCTTGTCTTCCTCTTGCCCATTTCCTCAGGCTCAGTGCCAGCCTTCCATCTGTCCATACCCACTCACTCTGCAGGATCCTTGACCCACACAACGCCTCTGTCTGTGTGGCTGCCCGTAGACCCTGCCCTATCTTGTACATCTCCTCCTCTATCGGATCCCTCCTGCCCACCCCGCTTGTCTCCCACGAGGGGGTCCAGTAGCCCCTCTCCTGTGCCTTCTGCTTCCCCAGGTTTGGGACCTTGGCCTTGACCTTGTGAGGTCCATCCCAGGATCTCCCCCCACCAGCTGTCTGTGTCCTCTGCTCTGGTGCCAAAGGAATGGGTCCCTGTCGCTCCTTTCCATCACCTGTCATGTGCCCAGGTCATGCACTGCTCCCTGCCCCCCAGCTCACGAGTGGCGTCCAAGTCACTAACATTCATGGCGGTTTTGGATTCTGAATCTCATGGGGACACGTCACAGTTGCCCTTTCCTCCCGGAAACTTCATGGGATTCCATGACGCCATGCTCTTTCCCTGTTCTTGGATTCTCCTGGGGTGGGGGCCTTCTGTCTTCACAGGTCTTTGTGGAGCCCTGAGAAGCCCTTTACCCCTGCTGCAGTCAGATAGGCTGCCAACTGCAGTCAAGGACTCTCACCTGGGAGGTGACTGCCCTGTGTGCCACCTACACAGCCCTCAGCCCAAGAAAGCTACTCGCTGCTGCCTCCGGAAAGAAATGACAGAGTGGTGGCCCTGCCCCTCCCTGGGGTACTCGTGGTGACACTGACTCTCAGGTATATCACTGCTTGGCTGTCCCCTTCCCTGCTCTCCCTCCTTTCCTTCCAGACTTCCCCAAGTCCCCTCACTCAGTGCACCAGGGCCACCTGCATGCTGTGTAATAAAGAATTCTTCTCCGTGCTGCAGCATCGATGTTGAATGAAGTTTGACTATCTCACCCCCAAAGCAGCTGGCTGCCTTAGTGACTTTCTTGTCACTCATCACTTGTCTTATTCACTTCCTGGTCTCTGGGACTTAATACCCAACAGCAACACACGCAGAGGCTCACATGTACAGCCCGTGGTCAGCTGGCTCCAAGGTAGAAGAAGCATGGCAGAGGGAAGAGCAGAAAAAAAGTTGCTCGACTTGTTGCACCCAGGAAGCAGAACTCAAAGGGAGGATGCAGAGGAGGAGGTAAAGCCTACTAGGCCATCCCCCAGGGACTTGCCTCTAACAGGCTCCACCTCCCAAGAGCAAGCTGGTTCTAGCACCCCATAGCCGGTTCTAGCATCCCCTCCACAAGCCTGTGCCTCTGAGTCCACAGGGCTTTGGGGGTGAAGCAAGACTTAAAGACAAACACATCCTCCGGCCTTGGGCAGCCCCTCTGCCACTCTTGATCCCCCCTCTCTGTAACTTTTTGCTGGTACCAGATAAAATAACAACTATATCCTGAAAATAAAATGTATTACACTCTGTTCTCATATGATTCAGAAGATACTATCTTCTTCCAAGGCAAAATTACAAAACTGTGTGGCCTGGTCCCGTTCCAGTAAACTCACTTGCTATGTCACTAGAAAAACCACTCCCTTTGACAAAATATATAAAAATTGGAACTTCTCTTTGTTCAGTGCTCAGGCATTTGAGACACAGCGTGCTGAGCTGGTGTATACACCTTAAATCCTCCTTACTCCCATTTGGTTTCCTTTGTCTCTTGGAATTCTGTAACATTCCTGGGGACCATGAAGGGACTGGAGATGACAGAATTTCTGTCTCCTTTGCCTGCAGACCTGAGGAAGGCCTGAGCTATAGGAATTCTGAGACCTCTGGCACCATCAGGTAAGACTTCAGCTTGAAGAGGGAGTCAGCATTTCCACAGCCTGGTGTCTCCTCTCTGCCAGTGCAAAGGACCTTGGGACTCAGGACTATTCTGTAACAACAGTGTACTACAAGAACATGGTAAGGTTTTAGGGCCCGGGGGGACTGTCCCATTAGGACAGAAGGCGAAACTGATCATTTCCCAGTGTGTACTAAGTACTCCAACTTAAGGAGAGTCAGACAAAACTTATAACCCCAAATGGAACGCAGGGGTAGCCCACAGTAGGATTCGCTATCTAATAACTCAAGGGACAAGCCCATAATGAGAATGACTAGAAAAAGGGGTATAACAAGTAGACTCAAGTCAGACAAAACTCAAATCCAAGTGTACTAAGTAGCTGGACTCAGAGGGAACTAGGCAAAATCTATACACAGACTTAAAAAAATGTGATAAGAGAAATGTATGACTGTGTGTAAGTGAACAAAATAAAGTGTGTGAGTTTTGAGGATGTGAGAGAAGTATATAATTGTGTGCAAATGAGCAAAAGAAAGTGTATAAATCAAAGTCACTGAGCTCAGCTGTTGCACTAGGAGAGGGAGGCAGTCTAATCAGCCTAAAAGCAAACGTAATTGAGAGAGGTATTTGCTCTGTAAAGAGTAATGACATGGGAAAAGATGCTTAGCTTTAGTGCACCAGAATATATAGACAGGGCATTTCAAACAAGCTATCTAAAAGACACGCTGTGAAACTAGGAGGTGACAGTGTCCAGCCTGGATGGGAACCAAAACTAAGAGACTGCCTGAGCAGCCTCCTGATCCAGCAGCTGGGCTGAGGCAAGGGCCCGTGGTGGAGAGATTTAAACCCAGCTGTCCCTGCTGAGGTTAAAAGGCTAAACAAGGGTCAAAGTCCCAGAAAGCAGAGTGAGACAATGCAAGGCACACTCCTGGCTCCGGGAGTCCCGAGACCAATGCTTTCTCAGAGTTACCAGCCTGGCCTTGCAGCCTGCTGGCATCTAAAAGCCAGAGCAGCCCCATCCTGGGGCTGATGGTCGATGTTGTTAAAAAACTGGGACTGGTCCTGATCGGCCAAAAGTTTTACAGGAAGAGTCAGATTGCGAAGTTTAGCTGGCTGACAAATGTACTTTCAGTTTCCAATTTGAGTTATGTTTTTGTTTGGTTGGTGTGCTTAAAACATCTCTTTTTTTTTTTTTTGAGACAGGGTCTTGCTTTGTAGTTCAGGCTGGACCTGAGCTCACTATGTAGCCCAGGCAAGCCTCGAACTCAGCATTCCTCCTGTTTCTGCCTCCCGAGTGCTGGGATTACAGGCGTGAGCCACCACACCCGGCACTGTGGTATGCGGTGTTGATTGCTGGTGGGCGTGAGTCTCCACACCCAGCATCGTATGTGGTTACTGGGGATCGAACTCAGGACCTTGCACTTGCGAGGCAGGCGCCGGCACCACTGAGCTAAATCTCCGGCCCTTAAAACATCTTTTGCATTGCAAATTTTTGAATTGTAATTATAGGGTTAACTTAGTCTTCTTTCTGGTCTCTACTGACAAAAACATAAATTCAAGGTTACCTTGAGGTCTTTTGGCAGCCAGTTAGATTTAAATGTAGCAATTTTGTGTGTGTGTGTGTTTTATTGTTTTTTTTTTTTTTTGAGTCAGGGTCTCGCTTTGTAGTTCAGGCTGGCTCTGCACTCACTATGGAGCACAGGCAAGCCTCGAACTCAGCAATCCTCCTGTCTCTGCCTCCCGAGTGCTGGGATTACAGGCGTGAGCCACCACGCCCGGCAAAATGTAGCAATTTTAAAAGCAGAGAAGAGGAGGGA
This sequence comes from Thryonomys swinderianus, assembly GCA_004025085.1. Taxonomy (NCBI): domain Eukaryota; kingdom Metazoa; phylum Chordata; class Mammalia; order Rodentia; family Thryonomyidae; genus Thryonomys; species Thryonomys swinderianus. Next base: position 21,572 of record PVIC010001112.1, read on the forward strand.
GAGAGAGAGAGAGAGAGAGAAGTGGGCTCAGCCAGGTTTGTTATAGGATTATAGTAAATAAGATGAAGGAAAATATTTAAAAGGGTGTAAGTTAAAAATATATACTTTTGATATGAGAAGATTTTGTATGATAAAATTTTGTCCCGTTAAAAATACTCACGCCTGTAATCCCAACACTCGGGAGGTAGAGGCAGAGGCAGAGGCAGAGGCAGAGGCAGGAGGATTGCTGAGTTCCAGGCTTGCCTGGGCTACACAGTGAGCTCAGGGCCAGCCGGAACTACAAAGCCAGACCCTGTCTCAAAAAAAAAAAATAAAAAAGTATCAAAGAGGGTAATGAAAAAGGATTTTTTTTTTTTTTTTTTTTTTTTTTGCTTTTTGGAGACAGGGTCTCGCTTTGTAGTTCAGGCTGGCCCCGAGCTCACTATGGTGCCCAGGCAAGCCGCCGCAAACTCAGCAATCCTCCTGTCTCTGCTTCCCAAGTGCTGGGATTACAGACGTGAGCCACCACGCCCAGCATTATATGTGGTAACCGGGGATCGAACTCAGGTCCTTGCGCTTGCGAGGCAGGCGCCGGAACCACTGAGCTAACCCTCTGGCCCTGAAACAGGATTTTAAAAAAACAGATTCTTCGAGCCTTGGGCAGTTCCCCTCCATTACTCCCCTCTGTCCTGTAGTTGTAATTCTTTGTTTTCTCCCTTGTAGCTATAATTCTTTGTACAGATAAAATAACAACTGTGTCCTATAAACAAAGTTTATGACACTGTATTCTCCTATGATTCATAAGACGTTGTCTTCTCTCCAGGCAAAGTTACGAACTGTCCTTGTCCTGTTCCAGTAGTTCCAGTAAACTCGCTTGCTATGTGACTAGAAAAACCAGCCCCTTTGACAAAGCCTATAAAAGCTGGAACTTCTCTTTTCTCCACACTCAGGCATTTTAGACAAAAAGTCTGCTGTGTCTTACATCTTAAATCCTCCTGACTCCATTTTGTCTCTTCAAGTTCTGTGACAAGGGGACACCTGAATATAAGCCATAACATCGTCCCCGAGTTTCCAGTTCTCCACTTCCTTTCTGTTTCTCAGTGGCCAATCCCGATCGCTGCTGCAAAGACCGCCTCCTGGCAATGACTCCCAGGGACAGCTAAGTACAGACTCTTGCCTGGCAACCCCAAGCCAGAGGAACTGCACAGATCTGCCACAGCAGTCACCTTCTGGTCACTGCGTGACTTCCTGGAGCTGTGCCTTCCTGTTGTAGCCTACCGACAAAGGTATAACCTACCAGTCCTCCCCGCGAGCTCCCCATGCTGTCCCTATCCTCCTTGTGGGGTGAGGGTGTCCCCCAGGCGTGCCTCTCAGGATGTGTAAGTAACACACAATCTTATTTCAGCCTATGCTTTTTTTTTTTTTTTTTCTGAGACAGGGTCTCGCTTTGTAGTTCAGGCTGGCCCTGAGGTCACTATGTAGGCCAGGCAAGCCTCGAACTCAGCAATCCTCCTGCCTCTGCCTCCCGAGTGCTGGGATGACAGGTGTGAGCCACCACGCCCGGCAGTGTGGTATGTGGCATTGATTGTTGGTGGGCGTGAGTCTCTATGCCCAGCATTGTATGTGGTTACCGGGAATTGAACTCAGGACCTTGCACTTGTGAGGCAGGCGCCAGAACCACTGAGCTAATCCTCCGGCCCCAGCCTATGCTTTCTTAATCATGAAAGGGATACTCTTCATCTTAAACATACTAAATTACAACCTGTCTCTCAGTCTCTGCTCCTAGCAAAAGACACCCAGGACAGAGGTGCTGGGAGCAGACCGGAGGGTGAGGGGCCAGGCCCCAAGGAAAGGAAACCCTAGCCAAACTGCTGCCCAGGTGGCAATGGAGATCCAGCAGGTAGAGACTGGCAGTGCATCCACTGTGGTGAACTGGGCTGGCATTTCAGAGAAAGGAGGAAAATGACTACAGATGAAGACTATGGATCTGGGTGGTTACTGCTAAGTATCAGTGGCACGCTGAAGAAAGGAAATTACACTTACACATTTCTTTTTTTTTTTTTTTTTTTTTTGCTTTTTGGAGACAGGGTCTCGCTTTGTAGTTCAGGCTGGCCCCGAGCTCACTATGGTGCCCAGGCAAGCTGCCGCGAACTCAGCAATCCTCCCGTCTCTGCCTCCCGAGTGCTGGGATAACAGGCGTGAGCCACCACGCCCAGCATTATATGTGGTAACCGGGGATCGAACTCAGGTCCTTACGCTTGCGAGGCAGGCGCCGGAACCACTGAGCTAACCCTCCGGCCCCTTACACATTTCTTAACTGACAATTTTAAACAAAGTATGACATTGAAGAAAATCACTTGAGAGGAAGTATTGAGAGCAGGCAGAGTAGTAGACGTTAGGAAGAAGACTTCATTACCAAAGCACCAGAACGTCAGAAAAGGCTGAGTTCTCCATCAAGGCTGATCTGCTCTATCAAATCAGGGACCTAGTGAGGGAGAGAGGGAGGCCCCAGTGTTGGGATGGGGCTACCGCAACCATAACTCTCCCTTGACGCACATCGAAGGCCACATGGACGGCTTACTATGGCCAGGCGACACAGAGGGGAAAATTCCCAAGCTTGGTTCACATATGGTCAATTTGCCAAATGGAGAAGTCCCTCCAGCAGGCCGAGCATTGCACAGCGCACCTGTTCAGTCACAGTGTCAGAGCCCGAGATACGGATGTGCTTGTGAGTGGTAATAAATGGTCTAGTGAGTAGTCAGAGGCCTTCAAAGTGAAAGTCTGGACCGAGAGACAAGGGGGACTGGGAAGGGGGAATGTGGTCCTGTAGGAGCAAGGAGAATGTGGGAAGATCTGTTCATCCCACATTAGCACCACCACCGGGCAGGAGTCTATTCATCCTTGGGGAAGGAAGGAGGCCAGAGGCCTTTGCCACGGATGTCAGCTGGTCTCTGACCTTCACCTCGCACAACAGGGGCTCGTGAGCAAAATATCACAGTGACAGTGACAAACCGAAACACGACCCCAAAAGCCAAAACCCCTTGCAACAAGGCTCATCAAGCTACTGATATTGCTGATTGGCAAACAGTCATCAACAGATGCTAAAATGGACCCTGTGGTACAATAACATTCCAGAAGGAAACCAATGAGCCATTCAGCAGTGGGTTTACTGTACGGCTCCCCTTCACCACAAAAAGGCGAAGCCGGCCCGGCCAGAACACCTGCATATTGTGGGTGTGGGACAGGCCAACCCTGGCTTGCAGTGGAGCCTTGACCCGAGTAAGGAATCCATTACCGTGGGCTGTCACACAACAGTACTACAGACCAATAGATAAGTCACAGCATGAGCAGTGGGTACTTGACCATTGGATCCACTGGTCCTACCCTGTATCATACCACCCAGTGGCTGCCAACCTCGAGAGGCTAGAATGGCCTCCTAGAGATGCGAGTTGGAGGTGACACTCATGAAGAGGAAGGAGATGGTTTGCTATCCTTCAAGGTGCTCTGTGCTCTCTAAGTCAATGACCTTTGATAGGCACGTGAATTGACTTAATGTGACAAGCAAAAGGAGCAGTGGCGTTGTGTTACCTGTCACAGTTCCTCTGACTGTGCTATCACATCTGTCCCCAGCTGCCGTGAATGTTGACTCTCGAGAGCTTACAGAGCCCCTGCTCTAGAGAATTGCCCTGAGGTGGCACAAACTCTTTTTGGATTTGCAGCCCTTGAGTGGGCCATGGGCAATGGCTGGCTAGGCCGGAGTCTAAAACACCAGCTTTCTTGCACTGGGAAAGATACACTGCGATCTGATCAATGCTCTCAACCCTTGTTATGAGTCTATACCAAGGAGTGTCTCACCCTAAGACCCTCAATTTATTCCCCTCTTCCCCTTCTTTTTTATTTATTTTTTTTTTTTTTGCTTTTTGGAGACAGGGTCTCGCTTTGTAGTTCAGGCTGGCCCTGAGCTCACTATGGTGCCCAGGCAAGCAGCCGCGAACTCAGCAATCCTCCTGTCTCTGCCTCCCGAGTGCTGGGATTACAGGCGTGAGCCACCACGTCGGGCATTGTAGTATGCGGTGTTGATTGTTGGTGGGCGTGTCTCCATGCCCAGCATTATATGTGGTTACCGGGGATCGAACTCAGGTCCTTGCGCTTGCAAGGCAGGCGCCGGAACCACTGAGCTAGCCCTCCGGCCCCCTCTTCCCCTTCTTTAGCCAGTTCTGCTCACTCCTACAGGCTGTTTCTGACTGGCCATCCCTCAATAAATCAATCTCCTAAGATCCTCGTGGTAGTCTCTGCCTTTAGAGCGGTCCACCAAGAACAGCAGCTTCTTGCATTCTCTAAACGTTAGTCTTAGACCCTTCTCTCATTCATGATCTTTTCCTGCACATCTCAACCACTCCTATAGCTTCAGCCAAGAAGTTCTGATGATCCCTTAATATCTCTTTCACTTGCTGTGCCCATTCCACTCCTAAAGCCATTACCATGGCCCAAATCCACCTACAGTTCCCATTGGCACAACTTCCCCGCTTCTTAACTTGTCTCTTAGCCCTGTTCTGACTTTTTTTTCTGATCCCTTGCATTAAAGATGTCTCTTAGCTACTTTCTCCTCACTGGAACAAAATACCCAACACCTATAAGAGAAAGGAGGAAAAGGCCTATTCCGGCTCACAGTTTATAGAGAGTTCAGTCCATTATTGCCTGGCTCCAAGGATGACATGGGAGAGGGACTAGAAGAGGAGAAACAGCTCATTGAATGAGGGCTGGAAACCAATAGTGATCAAGGGAAGAGATCTGGACCGTTCAGGACCACATCCATAATGACCCGCTTCCTCCAACCAGGCTCTACCTACCAACATCACAGTTAGCTCGAAAGTCATCCGTAGGCTGATCCATCCCCAGGATCCAGTCACTTCCCCAAAGCCTCATCTATAAGCACATGAGGCGTTGCGGGGCTATCCAGATACCAACTATAACAAGACGCCATGGTTTGGATATGGTTTGTGTTCCAAAGGACCATGAGCTGGAGTCTTGATCCCCAGTGGAGCCGTATCCAAGGGTGGTGAGACCTTCAACAGGGAGGGCTCAGTAATTGCTGCCTTTGTGAAGGGATAAATTCTGATCTCACAGCAGTGGAGTAAGTCCTGGGTGTGAGTTACTGGAGTGAGCGTGGGCCCATTCGTTCTTTTGCCATTCTCTCTCATTCTCCCCCCCTTCCCCTCCTCTTCTTCCCCCCCTCTCACCATCTACCTTGTTATGAGACATCCAGACCTCCACCCAGGCCCATGGGATAGGGCTGCCCAATCATGGACTTTTAGCCTCCGAAACTTAGTGAGCTGAATAACATTCTCTTCTTTATAAAGCACCCAGTCTCCAACAATTTGTTATAGAAACACACAAAGAAAAACTAAGATGAGACTTCTGTATCTCCTTTGTATCTAGATCTCCTAACCTTCTATGAATTTGGAAATATTATGCCTCCCCATGTCTCCAGGTGGGGTCCTGTGAATTGTTCTCAAAATGAGTAATGAGCCTAAATCAAGTGTGTCACTTCTAGGCTGAACCATTCATTGCCATTATGAGGTACTCCCATATGCCCTTTCCCTGCCACTGTGCCAAGAAAGGGGACAGTCACAGAATCATGGAACTTCTGTCAACCTGTGTCCCCAAGTGCCCTGTGGCCCTATGCCTTCCTCTGGTCTGCACTGGACATATGGTTGGAATGAAAAGGAATCTTATCGATGGTAAATCAAGGAAATGAGAATCTCCTTGCTACTGCGCAAAGCTCAGCCTGTTCTGGTGAGTTTACCTATGTTGCTAATTGTGAACATATGAGGTCTCTATAGATTGCTTTACTTGTGGATATGGATTGGGACTAATTGTTCTCCCAAAGCCCCAAGCAGTCATAGGCTTGATCTACAGTGTGTGAAGCTGGAATTAATTCATGATGTGACCCTTGGCTCAAGGACACTAGGATTCAGGGTGTGAGTGCTGCCCACCTTAAGTACCCTGAGTAAGATAAAAGGGGCAGTGAGACACTGTTAAGTCGCCCTTGTTACCTTTGCCACCTTGTGCACACCACATTGTTTCTCCTTTATGAGGTTTATTTGCCATCCCAGCCCCATAACCAGCTGACTATGGACAGAAACCTCTAAGAACTATAAGCCAAATAAATCCCTTCCTCTCTAACTTTGGAGAAACCCCGGGATGCTGAAGTCTGTCACATAGGATGGTGTATTTGCTAATAACCTACACACATCCTCCTGTGCACTTTAGGTCATCTCTAAATGAATTATAATACTGAATGCAATGTAAATCAGACACAAATAGGTGCTGCATTGTTTAGAGAATAGTAACAATAGTCTCTGCATGTTTATGACTGACACAACATTTTTCAGATGTTTTCAATCCACCATTGGTTGGATCCACAGATGCCCAGAGCTGACAAAGACTCACTGAAAAAGGAAGTTCAAACCCAAATGCCTGAGTGCCAGACAGGGGAAGGCAGTTGGTGATAAGCCAGGTGCCACATATGCTTTGCAGACAAACTGAGTACACAGGAATAGAAGTGTTCTTTCCATTCCTTAAGATGCAAATTTTCATCACCTTCTTGGTTTAATGTTCATTTTGGTAAGAGACAGGATGTGCTAGTTTTCTAGCACTGTGATAAACAATTACTGCCAAACCGGTGGCTTAAAACAAGGTAAAATGCCAGAGGCTGTAGGATATGGCTGTGCTCGCAGCACTTGGGAGGCTAAGGCCTTAGGATTGCTGGGAGTTTGGCCTATACAGGGTTTTCAAGACCAGCCTGAAGGATAGTACGTAGCAAGACCTGTCTCAAAAATAAATAAAAAAGACCAACTTCTTATCTTACATTTTCTAAGGTTAGAGGTTCAACACAGGTTTGACTGAGCTTGAAATTAAGGGATCAGGCTTCGGCTTATATCTAGAAGTCCCCAGAAAGCCTCGTGTGATCGTGCCTGGATCATGGGATATGATACTAGATCACAGACAGGGGTGTGATACCTGATTAGCCACTGATTGGTTTAGCACAGTTGTGGCTGTGGATGACGGACTTACTGAAGAGGATAGACCCAACATGGGTGTGGGTGGCACCCGTGGACTGTGGACTCTCCGCTGCCAGGCTGGGCTGGCATGGAGCCAGCCAACTGTGGGCTGAAAAACCTCTACAAACTATGAGTTAAGGTAAACCTTGGCTCCTTTAACTTGTAAAGGGTGGATGTTTTGTCCCAGCAATGAGAAAATGAATAAGACAGGTCAGAAGCATCATGTTCCTTTCTGGACATTATTGTTCTCAGGCTTTGTCCCTCTTCCCCGTCCACAGCATCTTTTAGCTTCAAGCCCAGCTGGGACTGGTCGTGTCTTTCTCACATCTCATCACTGACACGGTCTCTTCTTCTCCCTTTGCTGCCTTGAAGGACTTCTGTGATCACGCTGAGCCCAAGGATACTCTCTACTTTAAGGCTAGTTGAATTGTGACCTTTAACTCCATCTACCACCCTAAGTAGCCTTCGCCGTGTGCTGTGGACAATCCACAGCCTCCGGGGAGGAGAATGTGAAGTCTCTCTGAGAAATTAACAGAAAATTATTTCTACTCTGATAAAGCAGAACTGAAAATTGATATTAGAGGACAGCAGGCCCTGGCTATACTTGGGGAGGCAGAGACCGTAGAAAAGGAGAATGCGGGTGGTGGCCAAGGGCCATCTGCTTCTCTAGGTGTTTGTTGACAAGGGAGGCTGCAGACCCAGCTGTTTCTGTCCTCTAATTTTCTAAGCAGGTTTAGAAATGCAGATTAAGGGCCAGAGGATTAGCTCAGTGGTTCCGGCGCCTGCCTCGCAAGTGCAAGGTCCTGAGTTCGATCCCCGATAACCACATACAATGCTGGGTGTGGAGACTCACGCCCACCAACAATCAATACCGCATACCACAGTGCCAGGTGTGGTGACTCACGCCTGTCATCCCAGCACTCGGGAGACAGAGACAGGAGGATTGCTGAATTCGAGGCTTGCCTGGGCTACATAGTGAGCTCAGAGCCAGCCTGAACTACAAAGTGAGACCCTGTCTCAAAAAACAAAAAACAAACCAAAAAAAAACAACAAGAAAAAGAAATGCAGATTAAAAAAAAAACCGCAAGCAAGCAAAGGAGAATATGCATAGATACAACATGGCCCAAATGATGCCCGGATGTGGACAGCATCTGCCTTGTTTGCCCCCAGCCCCCAATCACTGACTGAGGATGTCTGGAGGGCATAGGTGGCAGAAGTGAGAGGCAAACTCAGCCCTGTGAGACTACAGAGCAGCAAGCTTAGCCACCATTTCTGCCCTGGAGAGACTGTCCCTGCCCGGAGCCAACACTGGTCCCACCTCCTGCCTTTCCCATTCCTGAGCATTGCTCGGTCTCCAGCCAGCCTCCTACACTCCCCCATTTTTCATTGCTGTGGACATGCCCACAGCTGCCCAGCCTTGTGGGATGTGTGGCCTGATTCTAGGGAGTATCTGAGCACCCACATTTGCCTTGGCTGGAAGCTACCACCTGCCTTTGGTGAACGCCAGCCATGCACGTCACCGGCACCCTGGACCTCAGCCCACTGGACCAGTACGGACCCGTGACATGAGGGCCAGCTGATCCGTAAGCAGTCACATTTCCTTCTCTGCCAAGACCTTTCCCTGTGGCACCAGGACCGTGGGACAGCAAATTTGAAACCTAGCTTTCTCCCTGGATTATGCCTCTCCCTGGATTTTGAGGGGCCTGTTACGGGTCTCATTGTTGTCTTTGACTTATCCTCTGCCCTCCAGACTGCATCATTTCCCTTTTCCTTAAAATGAGTCTTCTGATCTCAAAAACTAAGTCTTCTGACCCTTGCCTTAGAACAAAAGGAGATTTTCAGCTCTTAACTCAAAGGATGTTAGTTACAATGAGAATCTGTCAGACAAAGATAGGGTCCTCCTCAGTGACCTTGAGAGGCCTCCCTATGATGACTGCTGCCACACAGGACCTCATGTCTTCCCCACCAAGCACAAGAGACTTTCTCTAGCAGGGTGCAGCAGGGAGGTGACAGAGAACACAGGCCCTGCCCTTGGCAGCTGCCCAGGATTTCCCTCTGGGCTGGTTTTGCCCTGGTATTCAAGACGGCTTCTGACTTCCCAGGACACATTAAATGTCCTGCCCACCAGCACTTCTCTCTCCCTCTCTGTGTCTCTCTATTTCTCTGTCTGTCTGTCTGTCTGTCTCTCTCTCTCTCTCTCTCTCTGTCTCTCTCAGAACAGGATCAACCTCTCCATGGGTTTCACTCTGCTCTCTTTTTGCCTCTTTCTCTGTGCTTCGCTGCCAGACGGGGAGAGACTGAGGAAGGAGTTTGTAGGCAAGATCTACCTTTTACTGGTTAAAGTGCTATCACTTGGCTACCTCTAACTACCGTGGTGGCCATAATGTATATCTAAAATATAATAATAAACTCATTAAAGGGAAAAAATAACTACCATGATAACTACAGGAGTTCAAGAGGACAAAGCCCCCCAAAATGTGCAAGGGAATACCAAAATATAGAGTGAATGATTAAATTTTAAAAATGTATTTCAGTAAAAGACACACTGCTATTAACCCTTCTCTAAATACTCCTAGTTTTCATCCATTCATTCATTCATTCATTCATTCACTTGATACAGGGTCTCACTTTGTAGTTCAGGTTGGCTCTGAACTCACTATGTAGCCCAGGCAAGCCTTAAACTCTCAGCAATCCTCCTGCCTTTGCCCCCAAGTGCTGGGATTACAAGCATGAGCCACCATGCCCAGCATTGGGATATACAGTACCAGGGATTGAACTCGGGACCTTTTGCTTGCCAGGCAGATGCTGGAACTACTGAGCTAAATCCCTGACCCTAAATACTCCTGTTTTGTGTCTTTATGATGTCTGGTTAAAAAAATAGTATGAACACTGCTGCCCAGTGCCATCCAACGAAAAGGCATACATCATAGGTTTTATTTAATTTTTTTTTGAGACAGGGTCTCGCTTTGTAGTTCAGGCTGGCCCTGAGCTCACTATGGTGCCCATGCAAGCCACTGCGAACTCAGCAATCCTCCCGTCTCTGCCTCCCGAGGGCTGGGATTACAGGCGTGAGCCACCACGTCCGGCATTATGGTATGCAGTGTTGATTGTTGGTGGGCATGTCTCCACACCCAACATTATATGTGGTTACCAGGGATTGAACTCAGGACCTTGCGCTTGCGAGGCAGGCGCCGGAACCACTGAGCTAATCCTCCGGCCCCATCATAGGTTTTATAATATAACAAATAACTGTATCTTACTAAAGGCTCCAAAACAGCCATTTGTTTATTTTTGTCTACTGACCTGCTTTAGCTGTGGCTGATCGTACCAGTGTGAAGTCAGCAAACCCCTTCGCTTGGGATGGCTGCACTCATGTGTTCAGTAGTTGGCTCGTGGGATGGGGTAGCCAGGCCATGTACCTCTCATCGCCCTCAAGGCCAGCCGGTGCTTGTTCAAATGGTGGTAGCAGGTTCTGAGAAGAGAGGAAAAAGCATACAAAGCTTCTTAAGTCTCAGAGCTGCTGTGGCATGATTTGGATTTCACGCCCCAAGGCCAGCCTGGGATCAAGGCAGGGGGAGTTTGAAGAAGAGGCTGCATCTCACACTTCAGAGAAGCATTCATGTACAGAGGGAAGAAAGAAATTTTAAGGTGGACTGTCACAATCTGCCACAGCCATCTTCAGCCACATCTTCCCACAGGAGTCAATATAATCTGCCTTCTGGAACACTAGCACTAGCCCTGATCTATCTCTCCAGCTAGACCAATCAGAATCTTCCCCTGGGATTTTCCACAGCAGGACTGAGTTGGGAAAATTAATCTCTCTATGGCCAGGAAGTGGTGTGGATGTAAACTTGGTAGCAGCCAGCTGTCTTGCCTCAGGCCGTGTGGAGAGGGAGCCTGAGTTGTGAGGGTGCATGGACAGAATGGCAGAGAACGACAGGAAGAGCGGGATGTCCCAGAGACCCTGGTTCTCGTGCTTCCCACAAACACCTATGTCATCTCAAGCCACATGAGCCAGGGGCCCCTTTCTTTATGCAACTGACATGCACCGACATGGCTGTCTGCTTGGCACCACTTGAGCCTCTGGGGGATAATCAGTCGGACTGATCCAAAGTATGATCATTGCCGTGATGGGCACAGCTGATCCATAAAAAGGCATGAGAGAGATGTGGACTTGGGCAGGGCTGCTGCCAGCCACCCCCTCTCCAGCGTGGGGTATCACCCACCCCAAGAAGAGAGGAGAGTTCCTTGGGACCCAGAGGACTTAGAGATTCCAGGGCCAATGTGGATAGGATCTTAGGTCCTGGAGCCACAGAAACCATCCCAGGGTAATAGGAACCCGGCATCTTGGCCAAGGGGAGCTGGGTTCCTCTACCCAGGTTGCTGCTCAGAAGATCCCACAGGTGCTGGACAGAGGGAGCATCTGACTGGTCACAGGCAAAACTTCTCCCCACCTGCACAGGGCCCGGCAGTGAGAGGTAGTGTTGGAGGAGATTTCTCAAGGTCTGTTTGATTCTTACCAGAGCTTAGCAGACTACAAGTCTGGGGCCTGGGGCCGGAATCTAGCCAAGCTTCTATTTTTATGATTTGCACACTAGTTTTATTTTTAAATTATTTTATTTTATTTTTATGAGACAAGGTCTTATGATGTAGTTCAAGCCAACCTTGAACTCACTAGGTAGCCTTATACTTAAGGCACTCCTCCTGCCTCAGTCTCCCGAGCGCTGGGATTACCGATGTGTGCCACCCTGCCTGGCTCCACCAGTAGTTTTAAAGTGACTGTACATTTCAGCCAGTTATAGAAACACCTGTATCACGCTTTCAGTGTTACCTCTTGGACCACAAAGCGTGAAGTGCTGGCCATATGATCCTTGAACAAAATATTTGCAGGCCTTTGGCTTACACGGAAGGGTTCAGACCCCTGCATATATTGCTGTATAAAGCAGGAGCTGTGGGAAGAGAAAGGCAACCTCTGAAGGAAGTCAGAGTATTGTGCAGAAGAGGAGGGATTCTGACAGAAGTGTGTGTGTGTGTGTGTGTGTGTGTGTGTGTGTGTGTGTGTTCAGATGCCAGCTCTGTCCTCTAGGAGCAGTGCAGGAGTTAAGTGAAGCAATTTGGACAGGATGCTGCATGCCCCTCCCTGGCCTTGTCCTTGTCAGGTTAATGGAAGAGATGCTTTGCAATGCAATCCCGAGCTGGGAGCAGCAGGAACTCTGCGAGTTTAGGAAGTCGAGGTCACAGTCTGGAGAGGGGCCAGTTATGTCAAACGGAGAGCGGAGGGCGAGGACGGTCTCCTAGAGAGTCAGTCATCTTTAGCCACATCCTGTGGGCACAGCTCTGGGAAGCCAGCATAGCACAGACCCCATGAGAGAGCTGGCGAAAGGGATGAGAGGCCTGGGGAGCCCTGGCTGCTCTGGCCAGCTGGGTCCATCCACCAGGTCTCTGGGTGAAGTCACCTGTGCGTGAGGCTTCCCTTCGCAGAGGCTGCTGGGTACCTGGAGGGGGAACTGCACAGCCCACAGCCTCGTGGGTGGAACCAGCCGTGGTATTGCTCAAGGTTGTTGTTTGAGGCAAACCGAAGGGTCACCGTGGACATCTGAGGGGACAGGAAGGGAGCACATGGTCCCTTCTTCCCCTGTCTCCCACGAAGGACCAGTCCCAACAGGACCACCATGGCTCAAGGACCCAGAAAACCACACGCTTCCACCGGCCAGGAAAGCATTCTGGTGTGATCCGTGGCCGCAATGCCCAGCTCTGTTTCCTGGGCCCAGGGCTCTGACCCCCAGCCCTCCACCCCGGGAGAGGGCCACATTCCCAGGAAGGCATGTGGGTGAGAGGGGGTTGCAGCTAGAGGCTGGAGGCGGGCACTGCCAGCTGTCAGACCTGTTTCCTCCTGTTGTAAAATGTGCCAGTCATGGGAATGATGACTTTTGCCAAACAGAAGTTTCACAACAGTTGCTGAGGCCACAGAGATGACAGAAAAGGCCTCAACTTCCCCTGCTTGATAATAGGATTTGGGGGTGTCTATGGGCTGTGGAAAAGGTACAGGTGCTACCTAGTCAGTTAGAGCCAGGTAACCACTCAGGTGAAGCGGGGCAGGTTTCCTCTGTGGTCCAGTAACAGCGGCCACTTCTTCCTTCTTTGGCCTCGGAGCTGATTGGTCTCTGCCCCACCCCCAGGAGTGTGCGGATGAAAAACACAGTGATATCTTCAAGCCTTTTGTCCTGGGGCAGGGGGTTGAAAGAGGGACCCGACCCAAGGTTTGGTGTGGGGGCCCAGAGCCTGGTGCCCTGGAGGAGGGAGAAGCACTGGGAGAAGCGAGATGGGCAGTTTCATGGGGTCTCACTCCCCTTCCCCATGGCGGAAAACTAGGACAGTGACATGAAGCCCCCAGCCCTGGGCTCGATCCCGAGTCAGCAAAGACAAAGGAGCCAGCAAGGCCTCGCTGCAGGCTCTAGGTGTCCAGATCTAGGTGTTTGGTGCCAGCTGAAGACCAGCACCACCTCTGCTGCTGTTGGAACTGATGAGGAAGAGGAGCCAGGCGTGCTGCAAGCCTTGAGGGGAAGTGTCATCACATTAGCATTCACCACACCCCAAGGAAGCATCCCTGGCCGTCCCTGTCCTGTGGCTTCCGTGGCCTGCGTCACCTGCGTACCTGCTGCCAGATGCAGGCAGAGGATGACTTCATGCCCAGGTGCCAGTGATGTAGCCTGAGCGGGTGGAACAGGGGGAGGAGGCCCAGAGGACTCGCTGCTGCTCTTTGAAAATCCTGCCACCTGCTGTCCCAGCCTGAGTGACAGAAACCTAGATGGTATCGTGACTCACAGGGCCAACCCGGGGCCAGGATCCCAGCTGGGCCCAGGATAGCTTCCTGGTGTGGGGACACCAGCTCCCCGCTGACTTGTGCAAGCCCAGAAGAATTGGCACTGAGCCAGAAGCCCATGAGAAGCTCCCTTGGGACGCAGAGCAGGGCCTCAAGCCTGAGGCTGCACACTTTCCACGCACTCTCTCCTCACGCGAAGACACATCCGGGCCCGGAGGGACTTAGTCTCCTTGATTGGCTGTGTTTCCCCTGTACCAAGAATAGAGCCTGGCGTGTGACTGGTATCTAATAATTGCTCACTGTCTGAGTGAGTGGGCGAGCGAAGAGAAGAGGGAGAAGGGAAGGCTGTCAGCGAACTGGACCACGGAGCCGAGGCAGGACTGCATTCCGGGCAGAGGGACAGACGTGCTAGTGCCAGGGGCAGGTGGCACGGAGCCCACCTGGAGACAGCAGAGGGCCCCCAGTGTGGGGAGAGCAGGGAGATGATACTGGGAATCGTCTCCATCCTGAGGACGCCGGCTGGAGGCACGGAAGTCACTGCCAGTTAGATGTGGGAGGGTTTGATCTTTTCGACCACTCTGTTCAGCCACAACTCACAGAGCACACAACTCATCCACTTAAAGTGTCTGGCCCAGTAGCTTTTAGTAGATTTGCAATTGTAGAACATTTCTACTATCCTAAGAAGAGACCCACACACATTAGATATTATCCTCCAGCCTCGCGTTGCCCCAGCCCTGCGCAAACACCAACCTGCTTTCTGTCTCCACAGACTTGCTGGTTCTGCACATTTCATAGAAACAGAGTCACACACCACGTGGTCCTCTCTAGTGGCCTCTCGCGCTGAGCGTCACGTGTTCCGGGTTCATCCAAGCCGTCGTGTGTGTCATGACATCATTCCTACTGCTGACCCATAGACATCACATTTTACATGCCACTGTCCCTTGCCAGTCTGTGGTCCTTTGGTTTTTAAAAGTGTCCTTCAAGGGCTGGGGGTGTAGCTCGGGGCAAGCCTTGTATCTAGCATTCCGGAGGCCCTACGTTGGGGAAAAAGAGAAAGAAGGAAAAAAGAAAAGAAAAAGAAGAATAAAAGGCATAAAGGGTTCTCTGGTGGGTACAATTACAGCGGTGAGCAAACCAAATGTGGGTGCCGATGTGGAATATGCTGGTCCCTTTCCTGTCACTGGAACGGAAATACCCAACCCCCAAACCTTCAGGGAGGAGAGATGTGCTTTGGTTGGTGGCTTTAGAGAGTTCAGTCTGTGGGAAGCTGGCTCCCAGGCAGAAGTGCAGGGTAAAGGGCCTGGCAGAAGAAAGCTGCTCATGCCAGGCAGACAGGAAGCAGAGAGAGAATAGGGAAACTGAGGACAAGAATATACCTTCCAGGCCTCACCCCAGGCACGCACCTCTTGCAACCAGGCCCCGTCTCCTAAGAAACATTCAGCCATGAACTCACCAAGGGATGATTCGCTGACCAGCAAAGCATGCGCAGTATCCAATCACCTTCCAATAGCCCCATCTCAGAACACATGAGACTTTTGGGGTGCCGTGTTAGGCTTAAAGCATAAGACAGAGCAGTCAGGACCTCCTAAATGACTGGTGGGAGTTTATAAAGGTGCAACCTTTTAGAAAATCAAGATAAGCATCCATCCATCCATCTATCTATCTATCTATCTATCTATCTATCTATCTATCTATCTATCTATCTATCTATCTCATCTATTTATCTATCATCTATCTATCCCAGAAATTCAATTTTTTTTTTTTTGAGACAGGGTTTCGCTTTGTAGTTCGGGCTGGCTCTGAGCTCACTATGTAGCCCAGGTAAGCTTCGAACTCAGCAATCCTCCTGTCTCTGCCTCCCGAGTGCTGGGATGACAGGCATGAGCCCCCACGCCTGGCACTGTGGTATGTGTTATTGATTGGTGGTGGGCGTGAGTCACCACGCCCAGCATTGTATGTGGTTTCCGGGGATCGAACTCAGGGCCTTGCACTTGCGAGGCAGGTGCTGGAACCACTGAGCTAACAACCCTCCGGCCCCAGAAATTCAATTCAATAAAGGTATTTATTGAAGAGAACTAAGGATTCCTTCCATACCCATTGTTATCTACAAGAAGTCACAAGGTTGGGCATGGTGGTGCACACCTGTAGTCCTAGCCCTTGGGAAGCTGAGGCAGGAGGATTGTCTTGAGTTAAAGGCCAGCCTGGGCTACATAATGAGGTTCTCTCTCTCTCTCTCTCTCTCTCTCTCTCTCTCTCTCTCTCTCTCTCTCTCTGTCAATCAATAGAAGACAGCATTATCCTGATCAGCCCCAAACTAGAGGCACCCTGGTTGTCCATCAAGAGAATGGATTCACAAATAGGAGGAAATTCATAGAATGGAGAGACATGCCATAAAAGCCATGGAAGATAGATGGGATAGGAAATGTTATAATGAGTGAAAGAAGCCAGACATAAAGGAATGTGTACTGTATAATTACCCTGAAATTTGTGCGTGCATGCATGCATGTGTGTGTGTGTGCGTGTGTGTGTATGTGTGAAACTCAGGACTGTGATACTCATCCATGTGGGCAAAAGTGGAAGTGAGCACGACGGTTGTTTTGAGTACAGTTTAGGTCTTTGGGAAGGGGTTCAGGGAAGCTCCCTCACTGATGAAGGTGTTGGCCGCACGGGCTGGACATTTATCAAACCCTTTAAAGTCTACCCCCTAAGACCCGGATTAAGTTATTCTTGGATGAAGGAGGCAAGTGCCTCCTGTGGTCTCTAGGCTAAGGTTGGCAGCCAGGACCCAGGGCAGAGGCTGCAGGGCGGGAGGACGCATGGAGGGAGAGGTGCCAAGGGGTGAGGAGGGCAGCGTGGGCTCTCTGGTCAGGAGCGGGAGGAGGAGACGGTGGCTCACGGGGTCCTGCCTGGCACCGAGGATAATACCTCGGCCCAGTCGCGCCGCACCTAGCAACTTCCTGCCCTAGCCGGGCCGCGTCTCAGCTGCCCAGAGCTTGTCACCCAGCCAGCATCTTGCGACACTTCCTGACTCACGGAGAAGAAGCCCCGAAACTTTGGCATCATGAGGTTAGAGGACAAGCTCAGGCTTTCCAGATGTGCTTGCTGCTGGGACAGGGCAGGGCCCGGGAAGCCCCTAGATCCACGGGGGGCCTGGGGGACCCAAGGAACCTCCAGGCCTGCGGAGTCCCCCATGGTCTGCGTGTAGCTGTGCCTCTCACCTTACGGAGGCGGCAGAAGCGGCACAGGAGAGCCGCTCTTGGTCTCCCTTTCCCTGCTGGAAGCCTGGACCACAGTGCTGAGAAGCAGGAGGCGTGGTGACGTCGGGACCAGGCCGCTGAACAGGGCGTGGTGGGCGGGGCGGAGGCACAGACGCCCAGCCAGCCCTTCTGCGTGGCTCAGGAGTGAGTGTGTACCCCGGGCCCGGCAGGAAAGTCCTAGCCGCGTCCCTGCTCCCATCTCCCTGCCCGTGGACTCTCCTCCCCGCACTTCCTTTCCTTGTGACCCCTGTCAGGCCGCCCCTGCCTTGACAACAGCCCAGTCTTTCTCAGAGGCTCCTCTGCGATGTCTGGGGACTAGGTGTCTGTAAAGGGCCAGGATGAGCTCGCTCGGGCTCTGGCTTCTTCCCTGCTTCCATATCACACCCCAGAATCTTCCAGAATAAAGGCCAGGTGTCTGTGCTTCTAGCGGGGCATGGCCACACAAACTTGTGATTCCCCAGCACTCAGGACACTGAGGCAGAAGGATCCCTGGGAGTTCAAGGCCAGAGTGGACTACGTAGTGAGCTCAAGTCCAACATGGGCTAGAGTGAGACCCTGGCTGAAAAGAAGTTCAAAATGTTTTCTTGAGGGTCCCCCTAAGCATAGGAGCGCACAGTTCATCAGTGCCAAATGCGATGTACTTCTCCCAGACCACCCAGGGCATTCCCAGGACTCTAGCCGGTTTCCCGGCTTCCCTTCCAGGAACTACTGTCCTGACTTCTATCACCAGAGATTAGCTTTATTGCCTACGGATGGAATCACGCGGTCACACACACAAGCTGTTTTTTTCTTGTCTGTGTCACACCAGGAGCATCAGCTGTTACATGTACAGTCTCCACAGCTCGCTGTTCTTCGTGACCAAATAGTATTCCATTATTGTCAAGTACCACAACACGTTTTACTGTTAATGGGCATTTGGGTTGTGCCCTGTGGGGAGCTCTGGTGGGGCATTCATCCAAGTATTTGTGTGGACATAGTGCTCATTTCTGTTGGATGGAGGCCTAGGACCGGAATATCTGGGCCACAGCTAGGCATATATTTATTTATTTATTTATTTATTTATTTATTTATTTATTTATTTATTTATTTATTCATTTTTTTGCTTTTTTGGAGACAGGGTCTCGCTTTGTAGTTCAGGCTGGCCCTGAGCTCACTATGGTGCCCAGGCAAGCCGCCGCGAACTCAGCAATCCTCCTGTCCCTGCCTCCCGAGTGCTGGGATTACAGGCGTGAGCCACCACGCCTAGCATTATATGTGGTTACCGGGGATCGAACTCAGGTCCTTGCGCTTGCAAGGCAGGCGCCAGAACCACTGAGCTAACCCTCCGGCCCGGCATATATTTATTTTTACCAGATAATCACTGCACAGTCTTCCACAGTGATCATCCTGATCTATACTCGTGCTGCAATGTCAGAAACTTCCAGATACACCGCATGCTTTTTAACCTGGTTCTGCTAAACGGTACATAGTGGCACCTCACCGGGGCTTTAATTTGCTTTCCTGTGATGATGAAAGATACTATCTGCCTTCTCATGTGCTTGTGAGTCATATGGATATGGGTGTGTATGTGCGTGTGCATGTAGGAGTGTGTGTGTGATGCTTACTCAAACATTTGACATACTCACCAGGCTGTTTACCTTTTTGTACTGATTTATGAGAGTTCTTTATCTACACTAGATAATGAGCTTTGATTAGTTGTAGGGGGTGGATTTCCTTGCTGATTTTGATTTTTAAATGATGTCTTGCTTGCTTGCTTGTTAGTTTGTTTGCGATATGATCTATACAGTGGCCTTGAACTCGCCATGTAGCTCAGGCATCAAATTTACAGTGATCCTTCTGCTTCGGTATTGGTGTTGGGTTTAAAAGAGTCCCACCACGCCTGGGTCACATGATGTCTTTAGATGAACAGAATTTACTAGTGTTATTAGTGGGACTTACTCATATTTTTCTCCTTAATGCTTCGTGTATTAAAACGCTTCATCCTCAGTAAGAAATCTTTGAGAAGTGGGGGTTCTATACTAGCCAGAGTCATGGTAGCTTCCACTCTCTCCCTCTGGGGCTGGAGTTGTTTATTCACCCAGCCTTCTCCAGGCAACTGTCCATCTGTCCATCTGTCCATCCACCCACTCAACCACTCACTCGTCTTCTCTCCCACCATCCACATATCACTGACCCATCCATCCATCCGTCCGCCCATGTGTCCATCCAGCCACGTGTCCACCACTCATGGCCACCGCAGTGAGCTGAGTGGCGACGGGAAGTCAGAATCTGAGTTGGAGGAGGAGTTAGACCCCAGAGGAGCTTATGATACAAAGGGGAAAATGCAACACATGCAAAATCCTCCCTGGATTCGTATCCACCCTTACGTTGTCACGAAGTCTGCAGCTTTCTAATGAAGGAAACTCTTTGTGGCTGTTCTGTGACATTCTTTCCAGAATTCGTAAAGAGTCTCATTTGCACAGGTCTGAGCCGCAAGTGGAGAGGGTGACTCTGATCTTCCCGATTTTAGATGCCTGCCCCGTGTGGATGTGCCCTGAGGTGTTTGGCAGTGCTCCTTCCTGGCTCTTCCCTGCTGGGCCTCAGGTCACACGGGGTCCCCAGGGCCTTGCAGCAGGGCCTGGCCAACAGTGCGGAGATAGCCTGTGTCCCTCCTGGGCAGCTGGCACGTTGGCAAATGTCCCTGGGTCTGTGTCCCTCACCCTGACCTCTTCCCAGGACAGTGGCTCCAACCCAGTAGAGGGCAGCCAGCCGTGCCCGCAGCCTGACCAGGCCACCGTGAGGAGGTCTCACGCCCTGAACCTCCCGGGCAGCACCTGCCCTCGCAGGAACACTGGCCCTTTGTCGGACGCGGTGGCTCACGGGGACGGCCCTGAAGAGGGGCTGAGAGAGCGGGCCAGGCTGGCGCCGGGCAGGCCTGGAACTTCTGCGAACAAGGCTCCCTTGGGGCAGCCGGCGGCGGGCAGAGCAGCTGGGGCTCCAAGCAGCAGTCCGGCAGGCGCCCAACAGGGCTGGAGCCGGGTCAGGCAGGCGGGGGGGCGGGCCAGGCCGGCGCTAGCAGGCCCCCCTGCCCGGCTCTCACAGCCTGCAGCTGGCGGCTGCAACTAGCGAGCCTGGGAGGGGCCTCTCTGCCCACTTGGCAGCTTCAGGCTGGCAAAGCCCCTTGACCTGCAGCCAGCCCAGGGGTCCGGCAGGTCCAGGGCAATTTCACCCCCTCCTACTTCCTCTATGCCCGCCCCACGCAGAACTTTCCCCTGCTGCTTCTTTGGATCCCACAGCTGCCTTCAGAGGATGTTCCAGCAACAACAAGGTCAAGTGGCTTCTCCAAGGTCACCCAGGGATCCAAAGGAAACTCAGGAGGATTCCATGGCCAGCACTTCCATGGTCTGTGCAGCAGCAGAGAGGGAAACAGGGGGCAGAAACTGCCCCCACCGCCAGGGAGTAGAATCCCACAGATTCTGTAGCCGGCTATAGCGGTGCACACATGTAATCCTAGCGTGCTCAGGAGGCTGAGGCAGGAGGATCGCCATGAGTTCAAGGCCAGCCTGAGGTATGTAGCAAGACCCTCCCTTTCAAGAAACCCAAAAATAAATAAAAAGAGAAAATTTGGATCAAGGATTGAGGTTCCAAGCAGATCCTTCCCTCCAAGCCCTGCAAAGGAACCAGCCCTGCAGGACGGAGAGACCGTCTGTGTCTGTGGTCAGAGCCCACTCTGTGGAGTGCTTAAGGCCATGTCAGAAGTTCCAGCAAGCCCACATCCAGTCCCAAGAGAGGGAGAGGGAGGGGGTGGGGAGGGGGGGTGGAGGTCTTCCCAGACTTGGGGACCCTGGAGCATTGCTGGGGCAGCAGGCAGTGCACCGCAGCCTCCTGCAAAGGCCAGCAGCTCGGGGCTCTCGAGAAGCACACGGGGTGGGGGTGGGGATGTCAAGTAAACGTTACCACAGAGCGAGGAGCACTGTTTGGAGAAGGTGGGGGTTTAGGCTCCTCCAGGAAGCAGAAAAAGGTGGGGTTCAACGGGAGGGAGTCGTTTGAGGAAATCTAGAGTAAGTTGGGGGTGAGGGGGTATGGCTGGGGAGAAGGCTGGACAACAATCCCACCGTGACTGATGGGGAAAAGGACGTGACTGATGGTGGGAAGGAAGGACAGAAAAACGGAAGGAGGAAGCAGGCCCAGAAGATGGGGAAATGGACCCAGCTGCTTCTGTCAGTATGTGCTGTAGTACAGAAGAATTTCAAAATGAGCTGCACCACGTAAAAAACGGATGTGGTCATTCCCTTGAGCAAAGCCGTGATCTAGAAGGAGAAAACAAAACCAAGACAATAAAATACAGTGAGCATTGCTGGCCTGGTGGTGCCTGCCTGTGATCGTGCCTGACCCAAAAGGAGTGGGAGGCTGAAACAGGAGGATCACTGCGAGTTCCAGGTCAACCCAGGTGACATACTAAGACCTTGTCTCAAAAATAAAATGAAATAAAATAAAATAAAATGATCAGGAAAATTGGTTGGTTCTTAGTGACTATTCCCAAACAATTGCCAATGACCTGTTCTTATAAAGGCTTTACTGTGTGCTGTATTTGCTTTTTAGTATTTCTACTTTTAGTTTTTTCCACTATGTTAGATCAGTACTACTACGCTTTCAAATTCACTGTTACACATTTCATCTTTGAACTTTTCTGGTACCAAAGGCCTAAACTGCACAGATATTTATAAAGACCTAAGTCAGTTTTTGCAAATCTGCTGTGCAAAACTATGTCATCACGATACTGAGTCTGTATGTGTATGTGAAAATGTTAAAACTCCGTCCCTAAATGGAGATGTCTGCATTTGAGGAATAAAATTTCTTGGGAATCTCAGTTCTTTGGGAAACTTTTTATCTGGTGGTGAACAAACCAGCAAAGTTTTATTTGTTTTGTTTTTGTTTATTTGAGACAGGGTCTTCCTTTGTAGTTCAGGCTGGCCCTGAGCTCACTATGGTGCCCAGGCAAGTTGCCGCGAACTCAGCAATCCTCCTGTCTCTGCCTCCCGAGTGCTGAGATTTCAGGAGTGAGCCACCACGCCCGGCATTGTGGTATGCGGTGTTGATTGTTGGTGGGCGTGAGTCTCTACACCCAGCATTATATGTGGTTACCGGGGATCGAACTCAGGACCTTGCACTTGCGAGGCAGGCGCCGGAACCACTGAGCTAACCCTCCGGCCCTCCATCAAAGTTTTTGATTGATCTCATCAGAAGACTGAAGATGGCTTGGAGGTATTTCAGATAAGCACTGCACATTATCAAGCCAGGCAGCATAATCGCCAAGCGGGGGACACGTGTTCATACATTTCACTTCCTGGCCTGTTTCTTTTGATGATATGGTTTATTTCATTAGAACTATATGTCCTTTTAAATGTTTTGTTTTTACTAGTGTATGTTTGTGGTACATAATAGTTACACGTGTTTGGGGAATTGGTATATATTCACATATACCTATGTATATTACATGTAATATATATGTAATATACATGTAATATATTATATAGTAATATTATACTATATAATATATTATATATTAATATTATATATTAATATATAATGTGTATAGAATTTCTTGGAATAACTTACAGGCTTTGACTCCAGGAGGGGGCTCTTTTCAGTTTATTGCACAAAGGAGTTACACTAGTCCAAGTGCAATAGTTACACTATACAACAGTTACCTCCCCACAACAGTTACACTATACAAGTTGTGAGGTTTGTAAACTTGTAACAGGGGACAAAATGGACGTTCTGCTCACTGGAAGGAAATTGTCGCTTAAGCTTCGACGAGCCACAGGCACAGGCTGACAGTTCTTAGCCAGTCGGGTCTCTACCAGGACCTGGCACGCGCTCTCACGCTGCTCACCCGGAGCTGGCCACTTCTCCGTGTTCTGGATGCCCCATGACAGTAGCACTGCAGGCAAATTTCTTCTCAAACACCTTCACCAGGTTCTGTCGTCATCATCAGCGACCCCTTGGTCGATGACAAGGGTCTTCCTGTCGTTTTCCGGTTGATTTCTTTTTGCTTGTCTGTTTGGGTTGGAGGGGGGTTTGCTGGGGATTAAACTCAGGCACCGTGCTCTATGCCCCTGAGCTAAGTCCCCGGCCCTCTGTTGGGTTCTTGTCTGGAGGGGCTGGGGATTTAGCTCAAGTGGTACGGTGCCAACCTGGATTCTTGTCTGGATGGAATCTTCAGTGCGGCTGGCACAGGTCATTCCCCTCATTTGCATCAACAAAGGGGTCAAAAGGGTGAAGACTGTGGAGAGCAGACGTATTATATGATTCCTTTTCCTTGGTGGAAATGACCTAGAGAAGTTGGTTGCTGGACGGGAAGTAGAGGGCTCAAGGGGAAGACAGCTGAGTCCTGGCAGTGGCTCAGAGATGGAGGCCAGTATCCCTTGACTGTTGTTACCATAGTTGAGTGCAAAAATACATTGAATTGCAAAAATATGTGTTATTACTGCTTATATTACAGTATAAAGTGGCCTAGGAATTGCTCTGTCACTTTTTATGTTTCTCAAATGATTCCCTTTAAAATGTAAATGTCTTTTAAATTATTTTTTTAAACCAAGTATGGTGGTGTACCCCTGTAATTCCAGCACTTGGGAGGCTGAGGCAGGAGGATTGTCACAAGTTCAAGGCCAGCCCGAACTACAGAGTGAGACCCTGTCTCAAAAAACAAAACAAAAGAATGTTTAAAACTATTTTCTCCAGAGTTACATTTTGATCTTTCTGGAATTTAAACTTCAGAGATGTTGATCTTTTGGGATTTCAACAGGTGGGATTGTGTCTTCAGGATTATGGCCCAAGCCTGATTGGGTTTGGACAGCTCTTTGGGGAACCCATATCCCACACTGGCCATCAGAGGGACCGTGTGCCCTGTGCCCTTAGCACGCCTGCCACTCTCTGTCTGTAGCTGGAATTTAGCTCAGGGGGAAGTGCTTCAGCGCACAGCAGCCTGAGCTGCTTCCTGCAGGTCAAAAGCTAAGCAGTCAGTCCACATGGCTGCCACGGGGCCTGTCACAAAGGGAAGCTCAGGCCACAGTGGAGAACCACGAAGGGGCATGTGGTGTTGTGGGAAACAGGGTGCCAGTGCTGAGCAATACCCCAGTCCTGTCACTGGCATCACAGCTTCCGGTGTGTCCCTTTCTTTTTCTCAGGCTGATTGGCCACTTATATTTTGTGAGCTTCCTGATCATTTGTTTTGGCTGTGTACTTTCTATTGAGATGTTAACATTTTTCTTATTGTTTTTTGTGCTCCATTTTCTTTTCAAGCTCAATGAGTTGGGGGAGGACCCCTGCCCATCCTCCTCCAAAACTGCCCCTCAGTCCCGGGGCCTCAGGAGTGCCAAGGAGGCAGGGCATGGGCAGCTGCCAGGGTGTCTTGGGTCATCCCTCTAAGGTCCTCGTTTCCATCTGACTCTGTCCATTCACACAGTCCCTGTGGTCCTTTCTTTGCCCAACCATAGGCCTCCAGATGGTCAAGTCTGTTGTTCATTCTGGTCTCTTGGGCCCCCCAAAGTCTTCTCTTTGTTCCCCATGTCACGTCATGGCTGTGACATTTCTAAACGCACTGGGAAGAGGTTCTCTGGGTTTTCCTCCTTCTCAGAGCTAGCTCAGGTCTGTCAATATCGTATCTTTTCTCTGGTATGAGAAACTGAAGATGTAAATGAGCTCTAGAATATGTGGTAGATATTGTGAAATAGAAAATACTCAAAGGGAAATGGGGTGTGGGAGTAAGTAATAAGGGGAAGAAAAAATACGATGGTAATAAAAGAAGGGAAAAAGGGTAGGAGATTTAGCTCAGTGGTTCCGGTGCCTGCCTCGAAAGCCCAAGGTCCTGAGTTCGATCCCGATAGCCATATACAATGTTGGGCGTGGTGACTCACGCCCACCAGCCATCAATACCACATATCACAGTGCTGGGCGTGGTGGCTCATGCCCACCAGCAATCAGTACCACATACCACAGTGCCGGGTATGGTGGCTCACGCCTGTAATCCCAGCAGTCAGGAGGCAGAGACAGTAGGATTGTTGAGTTCGAGGCTTGCCTGGGCTACATAGTGAGCTCAGAGCCAGCCTGAACTACAAAGCGGGACCCTGTCTCAAAAAAAAAAAAAAAGGGAAACAAAGCTTATGTATATAGGGGTGGAGGGGTTGTACGGTGGGTGGGGAAATGGGAAAATGAGAATTAAATTGTGTCATATACTGGTACAAATTCTCAGTATTGTGTGCAATCATGATGTGTATATATAATGTACCAATAAAGATTCAAATTTTAAAAAAAGAAACGAAACTAGCTCAGTTGTTAGATTCCTCGAGCCTGGAGTTTCTTGATCCCCCCCCACACACACACACACCCTGGTCTACCTCACTTCCTCCCTTCTCTCTGCTCCTTTCTCCTCCAATCGTGACAGTCCTTAAGGGCAGAGAGTGGGATGGAAGCCAGGCTGAGCAATCACACATCGCTAACTGCTGTGTCTTGAAGTTTTTTGTTCTGTTGCATTGTGTTTTGTTGTGCTTTGTTTCGAAACCTCTAAGCCAAGTCTGGACTTTCCGATGATTACTTGTGAAACTCGCCTGCCCGAAACCTTGGAGGAGGGACAGAAATAGAAAAACACAGGCTACCCCGCCCCAGTTGTGCCCACGGCACCTTGGAAACGTAGATGCTTAAGAGACGTATGCCCCCAAACACTTCCACATGTTCCTTACCTTTCCTGGCATTTGCATCTGTGCATCGAACACCTGGACATTTGGAAACCCACAACCACGTACCAAATGTCCTCTCCTGGCAATTACAGTTCTGCATTGCACTCTGCTTGCCTGTGTGCCAGTAAAGAACTTTGACCTTATACTTCAGGGTCACACTCCAAACTTTCTGCTCCTCTGGGCAGCCCCAGCTTCTCAGAAAGATGGCTCACGGGGTCTCAGAACTAGAGGGAGCCTCGCCTGTCACCCAGACCCAGCACCCAGACCAGACAAACTTTCTTTCTGTGGAATCTCAGCTTGGTGCTGTCTGCACAGCACGGTGAGTTTATGACTTCACAGTCGTGGTGAAATACGGAAAGCGCTGACGGACAGTAGTTCACCCAGACCGGGACCTGCTGAGCCTGTCAGGCCTACGCAGTCCCACCATGGGCTCTACCTTGGAGCAGCTCTCTTCCTTCTGGAGGCGGCCTCCGTCTACCCCCCCCGCCCCGCCCCTTCTCCGGGGAACTTGGGAGTTAGAGCTGGGCCCCTCCCCCTGGCCCCTGGGGCTCCTCAGTTCTGGCAGCTGCCCCTGGGGTGCTGAGGTCTCTGCTGTGATCTGAGGAGCCACTATCTAGGAATGTGGCTTGGAGTCCAGCGACTATCTGGGCCGCTGCTCGCCTAAAATTTGAGAAGTTCGGCACATAAATGGAGGCTGCTCGCAGCCCGACCCACTGACCTTTTGTACTAAAATTCCACAACAGTAGAGAAAAACACTAGAGGCAGGAGCCAGATTCTGGGATTAGCCGGAGAGAGCAGGCGGGGCCAAACGCTGGCTGGCAGCCACTCACTCAACGGGAGAGAGGGTCTGTGCCACCTTTGCCTGTGGACGGCACTTCTGCCAGCTTGGGAGGCTGAAACTCCGAAGTACAGTCAGCACACCCACACCTGTCCTCCAGGCCCCCGGGGAGATTAGCGAACAGGGCCGCCCGGGTGGACTTTCTTAAGTTTCAGGGAAGGCTGGCTCCTCTTAGTCAGCAAGTACTTGGTTTGTTTTAATTGGAGAAAAAAGACAAACATTTGTGATCAACAGTGGGTGATATTGATTAGAGGCTGGGGATATTGGCTAGAAGGTAAGCATTATTGATCAGAAGGGGATTTATTCTATCAGAGGAAGGGAAGGTTTTCATTTTGTTAGTAAGCAGAGATAAATGGGGTCAAGTCAGTAGACTGGAGAGAGCTGCGTAGGTCAGCGGTTCAAGAAGAGAGCGGGGGCTGCAGACCTGCGGGCTGTTTCCACTCACGGCCGGAGGACGTGGAGCCCCAGCCAGGTCCGGCCCACAGCGCTTTTAGCCCTGGCAAAGGCCACTTCTTTTCACCCTGACAAAGGGACCCCTTTCCTAAGGATAACAAGACCCTAAGAAAAGCCACTGCAAACCAGAAAATAGCAAAGGAAGGCGGAGGCGCGCTAATCTGGGCTGGTGTGGGGAGGAACCTCTTGGGTCCCGGCGGCCTCTCCTTCTCCTGTTGACTCTGGGCGGAAACCGTGTAAACAGCCAGGGTTGTGGGTTTACACGCTGCTCTGCTGGGCTGCTGGAGCCCATTGCTGCAGGGCTGGAGCCGACAGTAGACTGGAGCGGAAGGACCAGTCAGCGGGGCTCCAGAGTGAGCCAGACCCGCTGGGGTTGTGCCCAGCTCAGCTCCTGGGACCTGTCTCAGGGGGCCGAAGACCCTCCCTTCTTTCGGAGTTCTCACCAGGACTAGACAGGACGACGGAGCAAGTGAGGGTGTCTAACATGATCCATTTCAGAGCGGCCATGAGCCCCCAGCTCCTGCAGAGACATGTGCAGCCAATTCCATGTTTTTCTTTATCCCTGTGTGACCTCGAGCAAATTGCCTGTCCTCCTGGGCTATCTGCTCCTCTGCTTCTAAGACAGGAAAACAATCTGCCTTCCTCTGGGTCCTCCTGAGGCTCAGGGGTGATGTCTTAGTGCAGAGCCCAGGGGTGGGTAGGGTGGCGCACTTTGCCCATGAGGTGTCTATGGCTACACAGCAAGTGAGCCAACTGCTGGTGGCTTAAAAAAAACAAACGTGGATTATCTCACAGAGGCTGCAGGACGGGCGCTGGGCGTGGGCCAACTGGGCACCGCTCCCTGCCCCAGGGCCTCTCGGGAGGTTGCAGCCAAGCTGGGATCTGGAGGGGCGGCCACCCGAGAGATCCGTGTCCAGGATCAGTTGTGCAGCTGCGGGGAGCTCCCCCTGCTCCCTTTCTATCAAACAGGAACACGGCTTCTCCCAGGCGAACGTACAGTATATGTGTGAGCAACACGCTCCGTACGGTGCCACCAAGTGTCACATGCTGCTTGGTGTGAGGGTGGCACTACTAGGTCATTAGTGGATCCTTGGGCGAGAACGAGTGGAAATCCTCATGCCTCTGTAGTCCAGACACAGTGGCACACACTTGTCACTCCAGCACTCTGGGAGACTGAGGCAGGATGGTTGCAAGTTAGTGATTTAGCGAGACAGTGCCTCAAAATAAAAAAAAAAAAGGTAGCTCCAGGTGAAGTCCCTGGGTTCCTTCCCTAGTGCTGCAAAGAGAAGCAGCGTGCACATCCCACAGGACCTGATCCACGGGGCAAACGACACACTGCCATTCACGCAAAATCAGTTTTCTCTGAATCCCCAACCATCCTAGGCTGGGCGGCGTGAATTCATTGTTCATGCATTCGTTCGTCCGTGCATTCATTTGCTTGTTCATTCATTTGTTCATTCACTGAGCCCCAAGTATGTCCAAGCCACTCATAAGCCCATTCTTTTTTTGAGACAGGGTCTCGCTTTGTAGTTCAGGCTGGCCCTGAGCTCACTGTGCAGCCCAGGCAAGCCTGGAACTCAGCGATCCTCCTGTCTCTGCCTCCCAAGTGCTGGGATGATGGGCGTGAGCCACCACGCCCGGCATTGTGGTATGTGGTACTGATTGCTGGTTGTGGTATTATTGTATGTGGTTACTGGGGATCAAACCAGGGACCTTGCGCTTGCTAGGCAGGCACCAGAACCACTGAGCTAAATCTCCAGTCCAAGCCCATTCTTTATAATATGAAAAATTCTGTATTACTGACTCTACTGATGAGGAAACTGAGGCTCCAAGAAACAAAAATGAACAAATGCCTCCCTGAGCTCACGCAGTTACTAATGACTCAGTCCAAGGCCCCCTACATGGCCAGACCGCACTGAGTTCTGGGAAACTGGTCACACTGGTGGCAGGCCTTTGTCACTGCCTGTCCCAGCCGCACGGCACACCCCACTGCCGTGATAGTCTGGTAGAGAGGCCCGTGACAACCATGCAGACAGGGGCTGGGCCGTGGGCCTGAACTTCCCTGCCGTGTGACCTGGGCAGGGGTCAGGGCCTCTCTGAGCTTACGGTTTCAGTACCTTCTCTCATCCACACGGTGGAAACCAGAAATTGTGAACTGCGGCCTAGAGGTCTCATCTAGGCTGTGGATAGGCTCATTCAGTGTTTAATTTTATTCTAAAATTAGTTTCCAGCAATTATTTTTGAGACAAGATCTCACTGTGTAGCCCAGGCTGGCCTCAAATTCACTGCAATCCTCCTGCACTGCCATACCGACCTCCAGCATTTAAAAATCAAACATTCGTGAAACTTAGAGTTCTCAGCCTTTGTTGAGAAATGGGGAGACCTGTGCGCTGGACCCACAGCCCCTCCTAGGACAACTGGCTGCCCCCGGCAGCGGTGTCTTTCACTCCTTCCCTCGCGATGTCTTCACCTGGTTGTGTCCCTGTCCGTCCCTCAGGCAGCTGAGCTCGCTCGCAGTCCCCGCTGTACTCCGGAGCCTGCAACTCTGACTGTGCTTTGGCTCTCTGAGGCCTCAGGGTGCTGTGACAGACTCCGCTGACGGCCACGGGCAGCATCCTGGCGAGGAGCCACTTGGGCTGCAGGGAGAAGGGTGACGTGGCCTGTGAATAGCTGGGTGCCAGGTGAATGCCACCACCTGTGCCATCTCACCTGGGCCTGGCATTCTCCAGGGCTGGGTGCGGCTCGGCTGGCTCGGCTAAGGGGGCCAGCCTCTCTTGTCATCCCTGGTGACACCTTAGCTGAGCATGGGGGAAGGTGGAATTTTCTCTGGCTCAGACAAGAGGCCATGATGACATCTGGTTTTTCCAAAGAAGACGGAAGGAGTAACAGGAAGGAAGGAAGGCATCTTGGGTGGGGGCACCTCTGAGGGTTCCCCAGAGCCATCCTACAGCATCAGACCCCACCTGCTTCAGGACTTGCTGTACCTGGACCCCCACAGGGCCTGTGGCTCATGCTCAGCATCACAGGCTTTCTGGAAAGTGCCCTGACCCCTCCCAGGTAGCCTGGCGTTGGCTCATTCCTCCCCAGAACCACATCTTCATATCTTTGTGCCTCTGTTCCTCAGGCACAGTCAGGCTCAACTGGTCCTCTGTAGGTCAAAGCCACCTTCTCTGTCCCCAGGGGAGCTGTCCCACAGGCCCAGCTACCTCCTGTTTCTGCGGCCCTTCGCCATCCGCCTGAGGCTTCTCTCTCTCCCTATTCCAGTGTCCAATCCTGCACATCAAGCAAGGAGGAGGTCTTGACACACAGCAGCCTTCACCCTGGAGCCACGCAGAGTCCCAGCTCTGAACACTGCTTTTGGGTAGTTCATTCCCCAGCTCCTGGGCTTCCTCTAGTCCGCTGATGAGCTCGGGGCTGGGAGGGCTTTGAAGGCAGAAGTGACCATAGGATGGAGGCAGGTGTCCCTGAGGCAGGCCGCTCACATGCCCCTGGGGTGGAGAGTATACTGGGGACCCCCAAGAGCAGGCGGAGGAGAGACAGGGTCCCAGTGTCCCCCTCGATATAGTGGGGACTGTGTGAACAGGGGCCTGGGACTGTCGGCAGGGGGCTTTGGGCTTTTAGGAAGCACCCCAGCAAGGCCTACAGGGTGACTGCTTTTCTCCCCCTTCCAGTCTGCAGTCTGCATAGAGATCAGGGTCTGGGAGAGGCGCGAAGCGCTCAGGAGGTCAGGGAGCATGCGGGCTCCCCCAGTCAGGCCTGGCACTCTGGGACACAGTCACGAGGAAAGAGCGACCACTCCCTGGGGCACTAGGAGGGCTGTGCTCACCCTGTGTTGGGAAAGGGGGCCCATTGATGGCTTCCCAGGGCTATGACAATACCACTCGCTGCTTGGCCTGGTGGGGAGGGCCCTGGCAGGACTTCCCTGGCACCCAGGCCCCTCCAGGACCAGGAATACAAAGGACAGGCCGTCAAACTTTTTTGGGACCAGGACACTGCTTTGACCTTATACATTTGCTGGGCCAGGCCTCAGCTGCCCCACTCCTGGCCAGAAACCCCTATGGACCACGTTATCCTCAGAACAAACCTGGATGGAAGGGGTAAGAAGGAGCAGGATTCCCTCACTGGAGGGCTGGGAGGATTGGCACAGCCTGGCAGTGGGACCCAGAGTTCTCTCAGCCCGGCCAGGTCTGTCCTCTCTGGGCATTAGTTTCCCATCTGCAGAGAACAGGGCTGTGCAAGTGTTGGGCCTGGCTAGATTGCTGGAGACCAGAGCCCCCTCTGCCAACGGGGAGGTGGAATGGGGCCTGAAAGGAGCCCTGGCCCACACTGCATTTCCTGTCTTCCTGGCAAAAGCTGTGGTCCCTGACAGCAACAAGGGACAGGCCCAGGCTGGGACAGCAGGATGGCCTCGTGGGGGGATGTGGGAGGTGTCACTGCTTATCTGCCTCCTCTGGCACCTCTCTACTCCCACCTCCAGTCGCAGGCAGATTTCTCAGACCTTCAATGCCAGCCTCTCTCTAGCTCTGTCTGTCTGCAAGGGAGGGCAATGGTGGGGGGGGTCTTCCACAAGGAAATGACACAAATGTAGATTCTGGCTATGATATTTAAATGAAAACACATGGTTGCTTTTTTTTTTTTTTTTTTTTTTGCTTTTTGAGACAGGGTCTCGCTTTGTAGTTCAGGCTGGCCCTAGCTCACTATGGTGCCCAGGCAAACCGCTGCAAACTCAGCAATCCTCCTGTCTCTGCCTCCCGAGTGCTGGGATTACAGACGTGAGCCACCACATCCGGCATTGTGGTATGCGGCATTGAGTGTTAGTGGGCGTGTCTCCACGCCCAGCATTATAAGTGGTCACCGGGGATCGAACTCAGGACCTTGAGCTTGCGAGGCAGACGCCGGAACCACTGAACTAACCCTCCGGCCCTGGTTGCTAATATTTTGAAACTAACCAGGTCTTAGCTTTTTTTCTTCTAAAAGAAATCTCTTGGGAGGCTCCCAAGAACGGAACTCGCCCCCTTCGATATGGTCCTGCCTGTGCCTTTGGATCTATGGCACATTTAGATGGAGTTCCACTCGTTCCACTAACCGGCTGTTTTGCCCATTGCAGCCGGCAGGGGTCGCGCGCGGAACGTCCCGGAGGGGGCGTGTCGGGGCCCTGCGGGAGGCGTGACCGAGAAGTGTGCATAGCCAATAAAAGCGGCTGCTCGGCTCAGCGAAAACCACTTCCTGTGCGCGACCCGGGCTATCCGCTGTGCTGAGCCGGTCGGACTCGGTCGGACACGCGTCCGCGATGCTGGCCCTGCGCTCCGGTCCCCGCCTGCTCGGCCTGCTCTCCGGCGCTCGCTCCGCTCCTCTGCGCCTGTCTGCGGCCCGTTCCTGCAGCGGCGGCGACACTCGCGACCCGACCCCTTCCTCGGGGAACCCGCTCGTGTACCTGGACGTGGGCGCCGACGGGCGGCCTCTCGGCCGCGTGGTGCTGGAGGTGAGGCTGCTCCCCGACAGGGCCGGCCGGCCATGGGGCGTGGGGGATCTCGGAGCTGGCCGGAGCCCTGGCCCGGAGCGCTCCCTGGTGCGCGAGTGACCTTGGGCCTCCCGCTTCCGGGCCCAGGGCCTCAGTTTCCCCGCCTCTGAGAAGAGGCAACGTCGTGGTGCCTACCAGACTCCCCGGGAAGATCGGGGGCGGAGGCGAGGCCGAGGTGGTGGAGGAGGCTCAAGGTCATAGCGCGGGCGGGCAGGGTCAGCGCCGGCTCCCGGGCGGGCTGGGGGAGGGGTTCCGAGGTCGGTGCCCGGACCCCGAGCCCTGAGGTGCGTGCGCTCACGTGGCGGCCCTGGCTGACCACCAGACGGGCCGGGCTACCCCCCTCCCCCCCGTTGTGGAGCAACGTGCGGGTGCCCCAAGCCGAGCCACCTTTCTGGGGTCCACACTCAACATCTGCTCCTGTTTCTTTGTATCGTTTTTATTTTTATTTTTGAGACAGGGTCTCACTTTGTAGTTCAGGCTGGCCCTGAGCTCACTATGTAGCCCAGGCAAGCCTTGATTTTTGTGTCATTTTTAAAGCAAAGTTAGAAACATAATTGCCAAGGTAACAGGGAAGCCCTCATGTGGCATTCAGGCCGGTCCCACTATGAACAGAGGGGCCAGTTGCCCTTGACTGACCTGTTTCTAGGGAACCCTTGTATTTCCTGTTAAATCCTACCTTCTTCCCATAGGAGGTACCCTCCCCAGGGTGTCAGTGAATCTTTAAGTTGAGCTGGGAGGGGCTGACTATACTGGGCTCCAACCTCCCCTACCTCTCTGCCCTCTGCCTCTCCCTGGGCTTCATTTGCCCATCTGTGCCCTGAGGGCCATGGAGGGGCCCTTCCTTGGTCTAGGATCTGAGGCTCCTCCATGCAGCCTGAGCTCAGGAAACAGCTGCCCGGGTGATAGAGGCCTAAGCAGCTGCGCTGTGGCATTGGTGGTGACAGGGCCACCAGGTGGTTCCTTCCCTGCAGGCATTGGGTGCCCAGGAGGCCCTGTTCTGAGCCTGCCTCAACACTGACCGCTTTGCATTCTCTTCCTGCCCGCAGCTGAAGGCGGATGTCGTCCCAAAGACAGCAGGTAAGGCAGGGCTGGGCCTTCTGGCAGACAGGGCAGATGGGCCTGGGAGAGGGACTGGGGCTCCGGCACGTGACCAGTGAGGGGCCCCACATGCAGCTTAGCTGCTGGGTGCTCTGGGGCAGCCTCTGTCCCTCTCTGTCCTCCTCTGCCAGAGATGACGTCCCCTCCTGCTGCCCAGAAGGTGGCGGGGGACACAGCCGGTGGGCTCCCAGCCCCGCTGACCTGGCAGGCCCAGCCAGGTGTGTGTGCTCATGTCACAGTGTTTGGTCACTGGGGTGTCAGGAGAAGGAAAGGGTTTGTCTAGGTCCCAGTTCATCTGGCCCAGTAGATGCACAGGGTGGGCTGGGCTCCTCCCAAACTCCCCCCCAGGGGTATTGGGGTACAACCCTGTTGAACGCCTCTCTCTCTCTCTCTCTCTCTCTCTCTCTCTCTCTCTCTCTCTCTCTCGCTCCCTCCCTGCTTTCCTCAGAGAATTTCAGAGCACTGTGTACTGGCGAGAAGGGCTTTGGTTACAAAGGCTCCACATTCCACAGGGTGATCCCAGCCTTCATGTGCCAGGTAAGGCGCTGTCCCTGCCCTGTCTTCCTTCCCTCTCGCCTGTCTGGGGCGTGGGACCCTGGAGGTCACAGGGAGGTTCACAGTGTCAGGGAGAGCCGTGCTGCGGATGGATGTGGAGGGGAGACCTGAAAGCTGCAAAGGACTGGCGGGGTCATGCAGTCTGGGGCCCCCGAGCCCCGGGCATGGGGATCAGAAAGAGGAGGAACGCCGAGCATGGTGGCTCACACCTGTCATCCCAGCACTCGGGAGGCAGAGACAGGAGGATTGCTGAGTTCGAGGCTTGCCTGGGCTATATAGTGAGCTCAGGGCCAGCCTGAACTACAAAGCGAGACCCTGTCTCAAAAAAAAAAAAAAAAAAAAAAAGAAAGAAAGAAAGAAAGAGGAGGAGCAGGAAGACCAGGCCCAGCTGGCTTGTCCGAGCCTGGGCTTGGAGCAGCTTTTCCCAGCAGAGGGCATTGGTCTCTGTTAATGAGTTTATTCCTTGCTCTTGTGCCCACCTGGCTTTCAGAAGCCATAGCATTGCTGTGCCAGAGCTTTGGGGTTGAGTGTTGGCAAGAGCTTCCCAGGGGTCTGGACCTCTGACCTGCACAGTGCTGGGGTTGTCCCCTATTACGACAGACCCTTGGGGACCAGCCTTAATGTCCTCGAGGCAGCAGAGCCTAGAGGACCTCCCTCAAGTCGTCTCTGCTCGAAATTCTCTCCCCCTCCCGGTGCGCTGACCTGTGGCTGCCGCCATGGTGTGTGGCATGGGTGGGGGCTGGGCCTGCTGACACCGTGCTGTAGAGATTCACACAGAAGTGGCCAAGGCTGGGAGGGGCTTACGGGCCTGTGGCCACGTGGCAAGCCTGGCCAAGCCCTGTGGCTTTTTTGCCACAGACATTCCTGGTGCTGGCTGAGTCGGGAGCCGAGTCAGGCTCTGTGTATAAGGGTGGAGGTTCCCAGAGGCCACGTGTCTGGGGATACTCACTGGTACCTGGTGATGCTTCGGCTTGTCCGGGCAGGTCATCTCTTGTCGCCTGAGGAGGCTGTCCCAGGAAAATTAGTGTGCCTGTGCCCAAGACTGCTGGGCTCAGCTGGTCACTGAAGTCCAGCGAGGGCCACCCAGACGTTAGAAGACCTCTGAGGAAGGATGCCAGCCCTGGTGCCCTGTCCCGGGTCTGACTGGGTTTGTCAGGGGCTTTGGGGACAGGGAAGGGGTCTTGAAGGGGTCCTGAAGACCTGGTCAGGCTCAGGGATGGGCGCCTGGCTACTTCCTTGTTGCCATCTAGGAGTTGGGGGTCGCAAGTCCTGGGTTCCTAAGCATCATCTCAGAACGGCTTTTAGATCCTTCCAGGCATATTTAAAATTTGGCTCCAACAGAAAGATGCTGTCCAGAAAGCAGGGTAGTTATTACCACAGAAAATACTTAATGCTTTGCTTCTTTCCTTTTTATCTCATGATCCTTATTTCCTTGGGCAACTGTTGGCCCTGTGGCCTGAGGGGCTTCTAGTGGGTGGCCCTGGGTGGGGTGGGGGCTGGTCCCACCAGCCCTGTGTGGCAAACACTCGGGTTATTCTGTGCACAGGGGGGCGACTTCACCAACCACAACGGCACGGGGGGCAAGTCCATCTACGGGAGCCGCTTCGCCGATGAGAACTTCACGCTGAAGCACGAGGGGCCAGGTGAGTGGGGTGCATCCCCTCGAGTGCCCTCACCCCAGCCGTTCCCGGCAGCCCCGAAGGCTCCAGGCCTTGCTGCTTGACATCTGTGCGCACCTCGCTTCTTGCGGCAATAGATCTGCTCTCACTTCTGGCTTACTTGGTTTCCAGGAGCTTTCTCACCCCATCTCAGTTTAAAAGCAGCCATCCCTGGGGAATCCTAGGGGAGAGGCCTTAAGCAGAACCCGGAGTGATGTCACCTCTGAGACAGGAGGTCTCTTTCCTGCCTTTCCTGCTGGGCCACCACACTGAGACCTGGTGACAGCAAAGCAGACGAGCTCTGGGTACCGGTTGTGGCCCTGCTTCCTGTCTGGCCCAGGATCTGCAGGATGTCCCTGGTGTGCCTTGAGCTCCTCGCGCTTCCAAATGGACTCCCAGGTGACGCACGTCCTGGGCAGTGCAACCCACACTTGCTTTTTTCTGCAGGTGTCCTGTCCATGGCCAACGCAGGCCCCAACACCAACGGCTCCCAGTTCTTCATCTGCACCATAAAGACAGACTGGTGAGTTCCCCTCTCTAGGCGCCTGGGTCACGAGGGTGTCCTTGCGGCCGAGCAGGATTCCTGCAGGCTCGTGGGAAGGCGTGTGTGGTGGGGCCCTCCTGTCCATCTGCTCTGGGCAGTGACCTGCTCCCGGGCTGTATGACTGGCTGAGAGAGTGGATGCCGGGGGCCAGAGTTGGGTTGTTCCTATGACCCTACCAGGGTCAGACTTCCTGTTACTGCTGTTGGCTGGAATTTGTGCACACACACACGTGCCCACACACACGTGCACACACTCAGGGTTCCTGAACCACAGTCCTTCCTCTGGGAAATCCTGCAGCAACTGAGCCTCGCAGCGGCCTGACAGAAGCCACCTGGTTGGTTTGACCCGGCGTTTCCCAGGCGTTCCTCCCCTCGGGATGTACCTCGGGATACACTGGTGGCCGGCTGGGTGTCACAGCAGCGAGGCTAAGCCTGCGGATGGCTCGCAGGCCCTGGCAGCCCCTCCCACTGCCCATGGGAAGATCCCAAGAATGTCTTTTCCTTGGTAAACTTTCCGCTGTGGGATGTTTCTCTGCCCAGAGCCCCTGGTGTCCTAGTCCTAGGACATCTGGGCTGCAGGGACAGCAGCTGGCAGACTGCGTAGAGCCCCTCTCCAGGATTTTAGGGAGCCCTGGGGCGGGGAGTAGATGCTAGGAGGTACCTTCCAGATGAGAAAGGTGGGGCACCAGGCCGGCAGGTCAGCGCTGTCCCCTTCCTCTCCACTACTTCCGTGGAGAGCCCTTCATGAGGCCTAGACTTGTACCACGGCTGTCACCTCTCTAAGCTTCACTGACGCTGCTACAAATGCCTGTGACATTCTCAGAGCCCCCGACTTAAGGGCCACCATGTTGCACGGTCATTGCTCTGGTGCTCACTTTCACAGCCAGACTGGTAAAGGGGTTGGGTGGACTTTGTGCTTTTTCAGAGTAGCTTGGTACCTGTCGTCTCCCTAAGCAGAACAAGAAGAGCTCGCTTTGCACCCACAAGGTCATCAGGATACAGGGCAAGCGGCCCAGGCCAAGGTCAAGAGAGCAGAACGTGTCCTGGAAGCCGGGCACCCTCTAGGGCACAGTTGGGAGCTCAGCAGGACTTGTTGAA
Organism: Thryonomys swinderianus; assembly: GCA_004025085.1. NCBI lineage: Eukaryota > Metazoa > Chordata > Mammalia > Rodentia > Thryonomyidae > Thryonomys > Thryonomys swinderianus. Next base: position 59,176 of record PVIC010001112.1, read on the forward strand.
ACTTCAGACTTGACCTGGCTGTGTAGGGGCCGCTCCATGTAGAACTGCTCCTTGTGATAGATAATTACATGATCACTGGTCGAGGTGTTGTGTGATGTCATACCTCTGCCGTGCCTGCTCATCGGCTGCCCCTCCTTACAGGTTGGATGGCAAGCATGTGGTATTCGGCCACGTCAAAGAGGGCATGGACGTTGTGAAGAAGATAGAATCTTTTGGCTCAAAGAGTGGAAAGACATCCAAGAAGATTGTTATCACAGACTGTGGCCAGTTGAGCTGACCGGAGGCCAGGGCGCTAGGACAGGAGCAGCTGCTCGTGGATTGACTCTGGTGGCACCTGGGGCTCTCAGCCAAGGTGCCCAAAGAGCTGCTGGTGCTCATCCCACTGCCCTGTGTGCCCGAGGAAGACCACTCCGGACAGGCACCAGCTGCCTCCCCAGTGCCCACCTTTCGCCACCCACCACTGTGGCACAGCGTCACACCCCTCTTCCGGTGACGGCAGTGACAGGAAAGCATTCTGGCACCCTGATTCAGGGCGCAGTCAGTTATTGGAAAAAGGACTGTGATACCTGCTTACTGTCATCTTTCTAACTGCAATAATTTAGTCAACAGGACAGTCTGGAAACAGAGCTGTGAGGTAACCTGTGTTGGTGGCCCAGATCACAGACCCCTGATCCTGGCTATTAGGACAACTCAGGGATTATGTGGAAGTTCTCAAGGCCAGGCCTTCCCTCTGGTAACTGTGAGATCCAGGGGTTTGCTGCTGTCAACCTTGAACCTGGAAACCCTCTGTGAGTTGCCCCCTCAATGTGAATTCCTCTGTGGGAACGGAAGTGGCCTATAAGCACCCCAGTTCTGGACGGAAGTGTTTCTGTGGGCTTTGCTTTTCAGCGTGTGTTGAATAAATCCAATCTACTGATCATGTATATAAAAGATTTCTGGAATATTTGTGTTCACCTTAAATGTGATAATAAATCCTATTTTCGATAAGATTGGTATGTGTGGTTTTAGAAAAAAGTCATCTAGAACTTAAATTCCAATTATAAGTTGTCGTGGGGCTGGGTGCTAGGCATAGGACATTTTTTTTTCCCCTCCTGGTGTTGCAGATGGAGCTTGGGCCTCAATAATGGTTAGCATATGTTCGAACCCTCCTCCAAAGATATAATATGAGTGGCCAGAAAGCACATGAGAAGATAGCAGGCATCCTTAGTCATCAGGGAATTGCAGATCAAAGCCAGTGGGGTACCTGTTCACCCCCACTTTGAGGATTAGAATAAAAAAATTACACGTAGTAGCAAGTGTTTGGAAGGATGAAGAAAAATTGGAACCTTCAAACCCTGAGGTTTGGAAGACAGTCTGATAGTTCATTCAATGGACTTAATCACATGACCTAAGCATTCCGTTCTTATAACCAACAGAAAGGGAAATGTAGGTCGGCACAAAAACTTGCACCCAAACGGTTAGAGCAGCATTATGAATAGTCAAAAAGAACCGGTTTCATCTTTTTCAACTCTGGGACAAAGTACCTGACAGCCACAGCTTGAAGGAAAGAGTTTATTCTGGCCCACTTTTTGGGGGGTTCAGTCCATGGCAGGAGCTCCAAAACAGCATGGCAGAGGGACCTGGTGGAGGAGGGAGAGGAGCTGGGCCCAAGGATACACACCCCCAGTGCCCACCTCCAACTGGGTCCTACCTCCTGGTAGCACATTCATCTGTCGCCTCCTTGATGGGTGGATCAGCTGGTGAGAGCAACACCTCACGATCCAATCACCTGAAAGCCGCGCTTCTGAATACCAGACTTCTGGGGGGAGATTCTAGACATAAACCGTGGGACAGCCTACAAGGCCCATCAGTGGCCAAATGTACAAACACTGTACGATGTATCTACACGGTGGATTTCCTGGGCTCTAAAAAGGAAGGAAATACTGGGGCTCACACCAACCTGGATAAAGTTTGGAACTACACACTAAATGCAAGAAAGCTAGTCACAGAAGACCATGTACTACATGACTGCACTCAGAAGAAATGCCCATCACAGGGAGGTCTGCAGAGAGAAAGATTCGCGGATGCTCAGGGATGGAGGGCAGACATGCCAGTGGGTGATAGCTAAAGTCTGTGAACTTTCTTTATGGGACGATATACATGTTGTCAAGTTCGCCCCTGGGGTATTCGCATATATACACAACCACACCAGCTTTTTTTTTTTTTTTTTTTTTGAGACAGGGTCTCGCTTTGTAGTTCAGGCTGGCCCTGAGCTCACTATGTAGCGCAGGTGAGCCTGGAACTCAGCCATCCTCCTGCCTTTGCCTGCTGAGTGCTGGGATTACAGCTGTGAGCCACCACGCGGGGCACTGTGGTCTGTGGTACTGACTGCTGGTGGGCATGAGTCACCATGCCCAGCACTGTGGTATGTGGTTACCGGGGATCAAACCAGGGACCTTGTGCTTGTTAGGCAGGCACCAGAACCACTGAGCTAAATCTCCAGGCACTTTTGTTCCATGTTAAGTGATAAGTCAGCCCAGCCCCTGCAAGAAGTAAGAGAATCTTTTAGTGTTGTCATGGCAGCTTTCTGATTCTTAGATTTTTTTTTTTTTTTGAGACAGGGTCTCGCTTTGTAGTTCAGGCTGGCTCTGAGCTCACTGTGTAGCCCAGGCAAGCCTCGAACTCAGCAATCCTCCTGCCTCTGCCTCCCGAGTGTTGGGATGACAGGTGTGAGCCACCACACCCGGCTCTGATTCTTAGATTTTTAACATGCCGAGAATTAAAGAGCATGAGTTTTCCGTTTTCTTGTGGTAAGCAATCAAGCATCCTCATAATTCATCGCTCACTGTCTTTACAGTCATCACCACCATCGGGACGGTCAGGTGCTACAGACAGCCGGCCTCCGAGGCGCATACCTGTAGCTCTACAAAGCCACAGGTGACAGTGTGACTAAGGTGGATGACACTGCATGCAGGGGGTCAGTGGCCTCCCATTTCCCACAGTGAGCCGTTCAGCTCGGCCTTCGAGTCCACAGCGAATCTCCAGACTCCAGCCTCGTGGGTCATCTTGGGGGCCACTGCTGGTATCAGTTCTGTAGGGTCGGGGTCCAAAGAGGAGGCGGAGACGACACAGTGCTTTGAGCAGGGAGCGTGTGACCCCGAAGGAGAGCACAGTGCCGAAGATCCCTCCAGTGCCCACCGCTGGGGAGGCTGGAGAGGAGTTGGGCGGCAAGGGGAAAGGGCGAGCGCCCCAAACAGGAGGGCTGACAGCTCAGGGACAGCAGACAGACAGCGGACTGGGGCACTGGCATGGCCTCCGTAGGCTCAGGGAAATGCTCAGGCCATTTGTATTGAATGTAATTGTAAATGGGGCTAAATTCAAATCAATCATCTTACTTTTTGTTTTTCCCTCTTACTTGGCTTTCATTCTCTTCTGGCCTTCTTTTGGGTGGAGCTTTTTGTCCCAGATGATTTTCATTTTTATGACCACTATTGACTTCTAGATTCGATTCTTCCTTTGTAGTGGTTTCTTTAGGAATGGATAGACACTGTGGTATGTAGTACTGATTGCTGGTGGGCACGAGCCTATTGTATGTGGTTACTGGGTATTGAACCAGGGACCTTGCGCTTTCCAAGCAGGTGCTGGAACCACTGAGCTAAAGCTCCGACCCTGCTTATTATTATTATTATTTTTTATGGCACCAGGGATCAAACTCGGGCCTTTGTGCTTCCAAGGTAGGTACGGTACCACTTGAACTAAATCCCTGGCCCTCCTTGACTTGTTTTAAAACTGTTTTGTTGTCGAGATGTAAGGAGCTCTTTACATAGAGGTGAATGCAATTCTTTGTCTGATACAGATGATCCCTAATTTATTATGGCTTAAGATTTTAAAATTTTATAATGATATAAAAGAAATATACATTCAGTAAAATCTATACTTTGAATCGTGATCTTTTTCTGGGCTAGCAATATGTGAATGTGGTGCTGTCTTGTGATACTGGGCAGTGGCGGTGAGCGGCTCGCCTGGCCGGGCACACCTCAGGCAGGTGAAGAGCCAGCCCTCTCGGGCCCCACGTTGTTCCACTACAATGTACAGAAGCATGGGCACAGGAAGTACATTTGTGGCTTTAAATGTCTTCAATTTACAGTGGGACTGTGACTCTAACTCCCACCATAAATCAAGGAATACCGAAATAGTTTAGATAGACACGTTTTGCTTAAGGATGAGATTATTCTGAGAATCACATTAGTAGGTGACTTTGTCCTCATCTGAACATCAGAGTTACTTCCAGACTGAGGCCTACAGCAGCCTAAGGCAGCGTGGTCCCATCGGACTGTACCTGTGGTCTGTCACTGACTGTGACTTTACGGCAGCGCATGACTTCACGTGCCCCAGGCTTCAGAGAGCCTTGTCAACTCTTGGACCCCTCCTAGCCCCAGCCTAGAACAGCACAGGCGACCCCAGGCAGCCCAATGGCTGTGAATCTCATCCCAGGTCTGGAAGATCGGCAGAGAGAAGACTTCCAGAGGAGCCCAATGCCCTGGTTACACACAGGGAAACTGAGGCCTGGAGGGGCAGAGGAAGGAAGGCAGAGACAGTGGCCTGTCAAACCCTCGCTATCTTGACTCTGGCTCTTGGCTCCGCACCACCCAGCAGGGTGCATGAGAAACAGATTGACATAATCAATAGTGCGTCAAAGTCTTCAACAGGAATTGATGAATAGATTATCCAGCAAAGGGCCAAAGAGACAGCTCTGTACACATACGTGCACACACAGGCACATGTACATTGCTATAAGCAAAAAGACCATAGAAGAACCCGACCAAACTCTGGAGTGTTGGTCTGTGGGAGAAGTCAGCTGCTAGTGATGTTTTGTGGATTTCTGTGTTGTTTCCCCTTTGTATTATGCGTGCACTATTTTTATAATCAAGGTGGAAAAGCCAGATATGTCCATTTTAGAGTTTAACTCGAACACAGTCAGTTCTGGGAAGGTCAAGGCTCACCTAGGATATGGGAGAAAGAAAAACAAAAAACCCCCTTTTAATCCCCCTCTACAGGACCTGCTCGCGTGCCAGAAGGAAGTTGCAGTTCTCCAATTCCGCCACCAGGGGGAAGACCGCAACCAGCAGCCGCTGGAACCATGGAGCTAATTCCCCGCCCAAATTGATGGGCGCCAGAGGAAAGCAAACTGGGGCATTCTGAGCAGGCAAGTTCGGCAGGAGAGAGCAGGCCCAGGGCTGGAAGTGGTTTCCGTTTTGGTGGCCAGGCGAAGTCAGACTTAGACAGAAGAGAATCGGGTAATTATATGCTGGGCAAGGGTCCTTTGCCATAGCACAAAGGGAAACCGAGACAGAAGCTAACCGAAAAGACGGTAATGGCCTGGAGAACCAACAGGTCCAGGTCCTGCCCCGGGCAAGGCGTGGACTCCGGGGACCCGGCTGCCGTCTGACAGGTTTCAGGGCTCGTGGTGGGGCAAAGGCTGAGGCGGGGCTCATGAGTCACGTCAGAGGCCTTGTGGCCCTGCGGCCCCGCCACCTCTTGGCGGCAACTTGACTGTGCACCGTGCCCCGCGCATCGTGCTGCCTCGTCCAGTTCCCTCTTATCTCCCCACCCGTACCAGGGCTTGAACTCAGGACCTCTGCTTGCCCGACCAGTGCAGCACCGCTGAGTTACTCGGCTGTAGTTTACTCTTTTTTTTTTTTTTTTTTTTTTGAGACAGGGACTTGCTTTGTAGTTCAGGCTGGTCCTGAGCTTGCTATGTAGCCCAGGCAAGCCTCAAACTCAGCAATCCTCCTGTCTCTGCCTCCCGAGTGTTGGGATGACAGGCGTGAGCCACCACACCCGGCTGTAGTTTACTCTTGACCATGACCCTCGGGTAGATAGGCAGACGTTGCCATTTCCGTTTATAAGGGGAAACTGAGGCTCCGAGAGGCCTCGTCCATCTGACTCGAGTCCTTGCCCAGGATAAGGACAGGGAGGCAGAGAGGGAGGTGATGAGCCTAGGCTCGCGAGCAGGACTTGGACACCCCCATTGCCCTGCGGGATGCGGGACACGGAGGGGCTGTGCGAGTGAGTGACCAGAACCGGAAGTGGGTGCTGAGGCGGAGCGAGGCCGTGGTGCTCGAGCAGGGCAGGGCCCCTCGTCTCCTGCACCGACGTGGCGGGTGTGGTGGGTCCTGGGCCAGAGCAGGGTCCCAGAGGCTGTGGGCCTGGGCAGGAGGCCCAGGCGCTGGGGGTCACTTTCGAGGGACGCAGCGGAGACTCGCAAAGCTGCCCCACCCCAGGCGCCCTGGCGACTCCTCAGGGGCAGACTGGGAGGAGGCTGGGAGCCCCTGGCGGCGGCAGCTGCGCTGCAGGAAGCAGTAGGGAAGGATCAGACCACAGACTGCTGTCTCTCGAGTGGGGGCAGCTCTGGGAGGGATGGGGGAGGGGCTCCACCCGGTCAACCACTCAGGCTCTCTGACCTGGGCTCTGCCCTTTGTAAAATGTGAGCTATAGGCTAGGAGGAGCGGTGCGTACCTCTGGTCTCCGCCCTCCAGGGAGGCTGAGGCAGGAGGTTTACTATGTCGAATCCAGCCCGTGCAGTTTAGTGACTCAGTGAGACCTTGTCATAAAATAAAGCACAAAAAAGGGGGGTGAGGATGGAGCTCCTCAGGAGAAGGCCCTGGTTCAATCCCTGGTAATAAGTGATTCATCATGGCCCCCAAGTCCGGGTCATTGCAAGAATCAAAACCGTGATGCGCTGGAGCAGTGGATGGTTGCCCCCACCCCATGCTCGGGTCACCTTGCGCTTCCTTGGCCAGACTCACCCGGAGCTCGGCTCCTGGCGGCTGGGGAAACAGCCCAGTGACCTCAGCGCGGCTAGTCCAGTGCCTGGCTCGGTTAGTTGGTCTTGTCCCTATTCGTCTCTCCCCACCCCCCGAACCACTGGGCAGCTGGCCAAGCTTTTGCTCACTGCTGGGCAAGGGTTTGGGGCTCGCTCCTGACTCTCCCTGGGAGCCTCAACTCCGGGAAAAGTAGGTGGGCGGGTTCACAGGAAGCTCGCCTCTTCCCCCTGAAAGGTAGTACTAAGAGGCAGCCAGAAGAGGGCGCCCTGGGCCCACAGGCGGGGAGACTCATCTCCACAGGGATCTCTGCTGGTGTGTGTGTGGGCGGAGTTATGTGTGAGTGTATATTTGACTGTTCCTGTCTGTGAGTGTGGGAGGAGGTGAGTGTGCCTGGCTGGCGGGGGCAGGGACAACACAGGCCTAGGCCCCACTGGCCAGGCAGCATCTGGAAGGGCAGCAAGCTCTTCATGCCCACCCGAGTCTTCCTGGTCATGGAAGCTGGTCAGGATGTCAGGGTGGAGAGGCCTGGCCCGCCTCCCAAGGCCCCCAGACCCGGGGCCAGGTGTGGCCGCCTGGGAAATGCTGCTAGGTGGCTACAGGCCAAGATGGGCTCCATAAATCTGTGTGCCCAGTGCCTTCTTGGGTCAGAACCAGCAGGAGCCACAGTGGTGACGGGATGTGACAGTGACCCTACCTGTCATGGGGAGGGAGGCAGGGCTCTGTCCTGCCTCACTTTCTCCTCGTGCCCTGTTGGCAAGCTGTCTCCTCTGGCTCCTGCCAGGACAGGGAGTAGGACACAGGAGACCAGGAAGCCAGGGTGGCCGCCGGGGCCACCTCCTGGCATGAAGGCATCTGCCCAGGTGGGGTGGCCGTCTCCGACCCATGGGGACACTGACAGCCCTCAGTTTACACGCGAGGAACATGTCTTGCATTCTGAGAAGGGCACCAGGCAGGGGCGCTGTGGCTGGTGCTGACACCCAGGTGCCCTCACAACCTCACAATCGCCCATCCCACTTCCCTTCCCCCTGTGTGGTCTCCTCGCCCCCAAGGCCACCCCGGCCTGGGCCTCGCCCCTCCCCCACTGCGGACGCTCGGTCTCTGGCACATGTGCAGTGGGAGACTCGGCTTCCACCTCGAGCTGGGCCAGCTTCTCGGGTCACCCCGGTTTCCCTTCTTGTGCCCACTCTGGGCCCCTCGGCAGCCAGCGGCCTTTGGATGTTGGTAGGAAGTCCAACCGGAAATCCTTCCTGCCCAATGGAATTGCTGCTTTCCTGGCTCTGGGAGATGTCAAAGCACAGGCTGCTCTGGCTGTAAGCTTATTTTCTCAGAAAGCAACACACACCGGCGAGCAGGCGGCCACCGATCCTCAGGGCCAGCGTGGGGAGCCGGGCATCGGCCTGCGAGCCTCAGGCTCTGTGGCAGCGGGACTCTGTCTTGCCTGCTGGTAAAAGACCAGCCCTGGGATTCGGGGCTTGAGGCCTGGCTCCCACACTCCGCTGTGTGGCCTCTGCCTGTGCCGTGCACGGTGGGTGGGAGATTTTACAGCCTCGGCCGCCCTGGGTGGTCCCAAGATCAGCAGCATCACATGTGGGACCCTTTGATCTGCGCAGCACCCCACTGGGGCCCCAACATGACGCAGCTCAGAAGGACGGGGAGCTCCGTGGCTTGAGCTCTCCCTCTCTCCTGGGCACTGGCAGGTCCTCTGCTGTCAGGGTTCCTGCAGCAGCTGGCATGTACCGGTGTCTTCCTGCCCCACTGCACCCCAGTGCCCTGCACTGGTGCCCTCCAGCTCCAGCCCTGGCTGCCTCTTCACAACCAGTGCAGGCGTCTGGAGGGATCCTCTTCATGCCAAGAAGCAGGAAGGGGCTTGGTGGCTCAGGTCCCTTCTGCAGCCCAGCTCACACAGGTGGGTCCGCTCCTGCCTGTCTGCCCCACCTGGCCCTGACCCCCAAGAACTCCTGTTTTTTCCTCACTGCCCATCTCAGGCTTCGGTCTGGAGGTGAGGGTTTACACCAGACTCATGCCTTGGCCTTCACGCAATTTAAACATTTAGGGAACCAGCTGCCAAAATGTAAAACTTGGAACATTTCAGGTAGCAGCTGGGACTTCCAGTTTTCTTCCACTCCCCGCTGGGAAGCATTATTCCCTTTTGTTTTACTTTATTTTTTTGAGACAAGGTCTTTGTAGTTCAGGCTGGCCCTGAGCTCACTATGGAGCCCAGGCAAGCCTCGAACTCAGCAATCCTCCTGTCTCTGCCTCCCGAGTGCTGGGATTACAGGCGTGAGCCACCACGCCCAGCACTGTGGTGTGTGGTACTGATTGCTGGTGGGTGTGAGTCACCACGCCCGGTATTGTTGTAAGTGGTTATGGGGGATTAAACCAGGGACCTTGTGCTTGCTAGGCAGGTGCTGGAACCACTGAGCTAAATCTCCGGCCCCCTTTTTTTGTTTAAGAGAGGGTCTCACTATGTATTTCAGGCTGACCTTGAACTCACTATGGAACCCAGTCTGGCCTTAGACTTGCTGTGACCCTCCTGCCTCAGCCTCTCAAGTGCTGGGATTATAGGTTTGCACCACACCTGGCTGGCAGCATTGTGTTCAGGAGGCAACAGTGGGGTGGGGCTGGGGGCCACGCGCCCCTCTGGCGGGCTGGAACTGGCTGCCTGCTGGCCTCCTCACTGACACTGCCGACAGCCGACAGCTGGGGACAAGAGGCCCTCCAGCTCCAGTGCTGCTAGGCATGACGGATCCGCCGGATCCGGGGCTGTGCCGGCCCCTCCGGGTTGACTGAGCCTGTGGCCCCTGCTGTGACTCTAAGGAGCGTCGAGGCTGAGAAGGACCTAGCGCTGGTCCAGGCTGCAGAGACTCCGCGGCAGGCGCTTCTCACCGTCATGCTCCGCGGCTCTCAACAGGGGCGGCGCCCAGCCCCGCTGTCCGTCTGGCCGGGACCCTTGCGTCGGTCCTTGGTGATGCCCGGTGTCTGGGACTCAAATCCCGGGCTCAGCCAAGAAGCCGAGTCCTCCTGGCTGCCGCGGGGCCCAGGCTGCGTCTCTGAGGCAGATTCCCTGCTATATATGGTCCCTGCCGGCCGGGCTGGCGTGTGATCTAATCTGCGGGCGATCTCCCCCCGGGCAGGGGCTGGCGTGGGAGGCTGAACCCTAGAGAACGCGCACTTGAGGCCGGGGGGTGGGGAGCAGACTACAGCGTGGGCTGAAGGGGCAGCCGGCGTGCAGCACCTGCTCCGTCCCGCCCGGGCGGTGTCCCCCTCCGCGCTCTGCTAGACAAGCAAACCCGTGAGTCTCTGCGCGTTCTAAAGTCCTTTTAATATAGCATGAAAAGGCTATATTTCCAAAGGCAAGGCGTATACAGTCTCCAGGAATAAGGCACACACCGGAATGCCATCCCGAGGGCTGCCCTGCGGGGAGCCAGGCGCCGTCTCCACGCGCCCTCCCAGCGGGGCCCACGGGCTCTGTTTGTCTTTTAGCTGGACACACACGAGGACATCACAGACACAGACAAGGTCACCACACGAGGGGGAGGAGGTCCGGCCGCCAGAGCTGGTCACGAGGGCGGTGATGATCCCAGGTGCCACCAGCCCCACGGGGAGCGGGGGGCGACTGGGCCCCTCTCCAAAGGCAGGGACACCCCTCACTTCGGCATTAGTCGCTGCACTGGGCTACAATGTAGTGAGGTTAAGTTAAACGTGTGTTTAGAGTAGATTCAAGTCTATTAGGTGCTGGAGGCAGGCATGAGGACCGATCCAAGTTCAAGAGCGGGGCCCGGAGGCTCGGGTGGGAGAGTCCCCGGTTTCCAGGAGACGCCGGCTCCCCTCTCTCCGCAGGCCTTGGTTCATCCCACAGTGCGTCCTCTCCTAATCCCCTCCCTGCCCTACCCTACAAAATTAATAAAACCGTATAACAAGAAGGTGCAGGAAAACAGATTACAAGGCTGCGCGGGTTCTCCTCAGGGAGGGTCACCGTTCCCTTTTCGCTATGTATCTAAGAGTAGCTCGCCTTTAAAAAAGCAATACTTTCCAAAATACACATACGTATAAATACAGGATGAGACACATTAATAAGTCTAAACACTTGAGTAATATGCTGGCTACTTAATACTGATATTTTCATCCTGGGAAAACAATACAGAATAATAGCAACATGGCTTTAAAGATTTCCAAAGTTTTTTTTCTCATCAGAATTATGTACCAACTTCATATAATATTCTATGTAGACAATATTTCCTTCTTACTGTAGTTCAGTTGCATACTTTTTACAGACCAAAGCATAGTAAAAAACAAACAAACAAACAAATAAAAACCCAGTAACAAGAAATTCTCACCATAAATATTTTCTTGTGGTTCAACCAGATTTGCAAAAACACTTCCAGAAACCTTTGATTTTCTGTTGCCCTCCTGAAAGTTCTGAAGTTTGGAGAATGCTTCTCTCTCTTTTATTTATTTATTTTTTGATTAAAAAAAATCAGTCCTACTTTTCTTTTGTTTTTGTTTTGTTTTTTTTAAAAAGGCCCTCAAATATATACAGACAAAAACCACTGTGAAGATTGTTTTTTGGGGGTGGGGTGGAAGTAGCTACCAAATTCAGTGTTGTGGAAAAAAAAAGTGGTAACCATGCAAAATTTTTAACATCTAGGGTTTTTTTTTTCCTCAAAATACACACATAGTATTTTTGTTTTTTTAAAAAGGAATTCTGTCAAGTATAAATCAAAATAAATACAAATTCACAAGTAGAGCTATTGAATACTTCATACGGGGTGAACACCATGATCTCCCAGCTAGATAGATCTACTAACCGCAGACGATTGTCCCTTTCTAAGCACACCGACGCCGTATACTTTCTCGGCTCTGGGCTCCCAGGCCCTCTGAGCACTAAGTCCCCGTGGCACACAGCCCGGGCTGGGGTGTCTCCGGCTGGTCGCAGCGAGCCCCTCCACAGCGTGAGAGGAGTGCATGGGGTGGCGGCTGGCACGCATGGCCGGGCTGTGACTGCCAGCTGGACCAGCCCGCTGAGAAGGTCACTGAGGGGTGACACCCCTTTTCCTGTTGGCCCTGGCCTCCTGTGATCTGGAACCTGGGCTCCTTCTAGGCTGTGAGGGCCACCCCCACACCCCAGTGACAGGTGTGTTCAAAGTGGAGACCAGCACGCTGTCCATGTTCTCTTTACAGCCCCAGCGGGATGATGCCGTCTGTGGCTCCTTGGGGACAGTGCTGGTCAGGGCCCCCGCATGGCTGGTGCTGCCAGCCTGCTGCTGACGTGCCAGGTGGCAGCTAGAGGGCACAGCTGCAGCAAACATGCCTGTTTGAAGTGCTCAGAGGGTGGCCCCCAAATTGACCCTGCAGCCCCCCTTCCCCCATGGCTGCAGGTCACTCTGCCTCGGCTCCCCACTCCCTGGACCCTCGGGGCGCACTTGCACAAAGCATTTTCACTTGCAAACTGAAGGCCACAGGGCACCGGATGGGTGTCCTCAAGCCGTGGTAAACACTGGATTTCAGGCCCATTTTGTGGTCTGATTTGTTTTTGTTTTGTTTCCCACAGAGGCACAATGTTGGGGCAAAATCAAGCGACCCAGTCCTGGCAGCTGATTCTGTCCCTGCCCCGTGAGAAAAGGACAACAGAATTAGGGCTTCTTGCGGGGGAGGGAGAAGGGCACGTGCTTGCTGCCAGCCAGGACTGCGGTCTCCCTGACCGTGTGACATGCCAGAGGCCTCTCTGCACCTCTGGGAGAGAGGAAGCCGCCATCCTCATCTCCACAGGCCCCGGGCTGGTCTCCGGTGGGCCCCGTGAGGGGCTGGGGGGGGGGGGCTTGTCCATTCACTGGCAGGGGAAATGGCCACAGATCGGGCAGCTGCAGGGGGGACTCTTCATCTCTCAGCCTGGCTTCCTAAAAAGCCACTCAGGAGGGGGCTGAGGGGCGGAGTTTTGGGGACCTGGAAGGAGTCACCCCCATTGGAGGGGTCAGATACCCCCAAACAAAGGTGCTGTTCCAGGACAGGCACCTGGCCAGCCTACTCCTAGAACATCAGAGCGCAAGTACCTCTGTTCTTTAGTGCCACCCTCTCACTGAATTGATGGGGAAACTGAGGCTGGAGATGTGCCCTCTTCTCCTCAGGTAGCACGGTACACCTGGCCTGTGTCCTTGGAACTGGGGCTGGCAGCCTCGACAGTGCCCACAGGGGCAGGAAAGGCAGGAAGCGGACAGGACCCAAGTCACCAGCCCAGTGTGGAGGTTATGGAAATGCCCGCCAGAAACCCCGGGACACATCTTGGAGCTCTGTCCAGCGCTCAGTGCCATCTGACCACTGTGCCAGGGTCTGGGGTGGGCAGCGCCCAGGTACAACGTGGCACCACCGAAGGGGCCAGGACTTGGGAGTGCCTGTGGGCGGGGCAGAAGCCTGCCCCCTGCAGCTGCGCACGGGCGTCCGTGCGCTGACTGCGGACTGAGCGCTGGACAGAGGGCCGTCCGCGAGTGGCTGGGCACACGGGGCCTACGAGGCGGTTCTGGCGCGAGGGGCCTGGTGGCTTGGGATTCACAGTAAATTTAGTGCACTTGTGGCCAGTGCAGGCTGCTCACCCTGGAAGGTCCCGGAGGGAGGGACCCGGGGGCTGCGGCGTAAGTAGCACTGTCAGCGTGCGTGTGGCCAGGGGACGCGAGGCCCGAGCAGCACGGGGAGGCGGCGGGCACGGCGTCACTGCACACGGCGGCAGTAGTAGCCCAGCACCTTGCACTTCTCACAGAGGTGCTGCGGGTGCTCCTTGCTCTGGTCAGACACGTCCAGGCCGTCGGGCTTCTCCAGGGGTCTCTGCAGGGGGACAGGGCACGGGGAGGGACAGAGAAGGGGGGACACGGGAGTCCAGAGTGACAGAGGGACAGGCAGAGAGGCCGAGAGACAAAGATGGAGAGATACACAGAGACAGGGAGACGCGGAGAGAGACACACAAAGGGCGAGGTGGGGAGACAGCGAAGGGGGTGGCGCTGTGGTCACCTGGTCACCGAGGCGCAGGGAGGCGGCCCACGACCGCCCCGAGCAGCTCTGACCCAAGGCACAGCGGCAGCCCTGGCAGGAGGGTCTTTTCCCGGACCCCTGTGTACTGCTCTGAGCACCATGCCGCCTGGAGATCACAGGGGACGGGACGGGACAGGACAGGGGTTCAGAGACTTCTACATGTGCACACTGGTCTCTGGGTGAGGGAGGCCTCACCCACACCTGGCACCCAGCGCCCAGAGCCCTTCCCTGGCCCCTTGCCACCCCGGCCCCTGAGCAGGCAGCTTAGAGGACACAGCACGGCTCCCCCCAACGCTGTCACAGCCCTTCCTGCGCGAGGCGAGGGAGCCCTGAGATCCTTGGGGTCCGAGGCAAGGCGTGGGTCCCCTCCCTCCCAGGGGCTGCCCTGTTTGTCGAGTGACTACCTGAGTGCAGTGTCACTGATTTCTAATAGGGAAACTGAGGCCCAGTGTCCTGAGGCAAGTCAGGGTACATTTCTGATAGACTGGGAATGACCTGGCTTCCCCGCCTTCTCTGCCTGCTCGCAGAGACCAGCAAATAGTCCCTGGGAACATCACGGGGTCCCTGGGAGCGCCTGCGTGGGCAGTGCCCCCTCTCGTCACAGCCCCTCCTGGAGCAGCCGGTCCCCTGCACAGACGCGGGGAACTCGGCGGAAGCCGGCCGTGGCCACCGGGGAGACACTCGCCACAGTGGGGCTGTGGACGTAGTGGCACCTGCCTGTCACCTTAGCACTCTGGGAGGCTGAGGCAGGACAGCAAGTTCAACCCCCAGCCTGGGTAACTTGGAGACCTAGGGAGGCCTTGTCTCAAAATAAAAGGTAAAGACTAGCTGGGGATGTAGCTCAGTGCGGTGGCCGGTGGCCATCCCTCTTCCTCTCTCTGTCTCTGTCTCTGTCTCTGTCTCTGTCTCTGTCTCTCTCACACACACACACACACACACACACACACACACACACACACACACACACACGGCCCGCACGCAGTCTCTGGGGGGCCTGGCCCGGCACAAGCCATGCAGCCGCTGCCCCTGAGGAGCCGGGCTCAGTCGGAAGCCTCCCCTCCGCAAAGGGCAAACACAGACAGCTGGGGAGGATCAGCCAGGGCCGCCCCGCCCCCTGCAGGGAGGCCGGGCTGCGCAGGGTTTTCTCCGGGTGGGGGGCGGGGCCGGCGGCGGGGAGCCACAGCTGGGGCCTGACAGGAAACAGATGTGGCAGAGGCAGAGCTGGGGAAGTGCAGGCTTCTCAGGGGAGGCTGCTGCCCAGGTCAGAGCTGGAGGAACCAACCCACCCGTCTCCACACGGTGGGCCTGAGATCTGGGCGGGACAGAGCCGGCTGAATGACTCTTCAACGCCTCTCCTCCTTTCCGGGGCTCAGCCCCCCACAGCAAGCACTCAACAAACTCCAGCTGACAACAGCGACAGGGAAAAGGGAGCCCTGCGCTCCTGAGCAGCCCTTCCAGGTTGGACTAGTGGATGCTCCCACCCTAGGGGTGGGGGCCCTTGGACGGAATGGCCCAGGGGTGCCACTGGGGCTAATCAGGCATGATGTGGCTCGTCGGCAGTGCAGGCCTGGCAAGGTAGAGGGGCACTGCTGCACAACAGAGCCCTGGACCTGGGGCGCAGATCACGACCTACTCTCCGCTCCCCACCCAGCCTGCCCTTCCCGCACCCCTCCTGCTTCCGGGGCCCCATCCGGCCCCTTCTGGTCCTCTGTGACCCCATACCCCAAACCTGGTCCCTCTTCACAAATCCCAGCTTCTCTACCTCTTTCCTCCTCTGTGAAATGGAGAAAGATAGGTCTGGCCTCGTGGGGCGTCTTGGAGGGCAGACACGAGTGGCCGAGCTGGGACTCGCATGGTTCAGGGCTGGGCACCCACCTCAGGTGACTATTTCCAAATTATCAGAAGTGCCACCTCTCACCGGGACACTCCAGTGCGGAGCCACACAACCAGCGCAGCTGTCTTAAAGCAAGACCCAGAGCCCTCCTGCTCTCGGCTCCATGAGGGCCCTCGCCCAGGCGCGGGTGAACGTCCGTTTCTCGGTGGGATGGCCGTCCCCCCGAGACAGTCCGGCTTCCCACGGCCTGGGAACCAGCCAAGGCCACGCCCTCTGAGCAGCTGCTTCTCCGGGGGAACTGTCTCCGCCCCACCCCACCCCGTGGGACGCACTTCTACCTACAGCCACCTTGTGCCCCCAGATCCCTGTGGGTGTCACCACGGACACACCTTTGTTTAAAAATACACCTGGGAGCACTCGGGAGGCAGAGACAGGAGGATTGCTGAGTTCGCGGCGGCTTGCCTGGGTACCATAGTGAGCTCAGGGCCAGCCTGAACTACAACGCGAGACCCTGTCTCAAAAAGCAAAAAAAACAAAAACAAAAACAAAAAAACACCTGGGAGGTCGGCTCTGGGATGGTGGCGCCAGTGCCCTTTTCCTCTTTCCTGTCCTCAGGAAGTGGACTCTCCCTTCCGATTCCATTTCAGATGGGACAAAGGAAGAAATGACCCTCTTGGAGAGATCTTCTCTCGGTGTACCCAGGAGTCAAACGAGGTCCAACACGAGAAGTCACTCAGTGGAGATCCTTATCACTGGGGTCCGGCCCTCCTCACCCACCCGCCGCGGCCCCGCCCACCCGCCGCGGCCCCGCCCACCCGCCGCGGCCCCGCCCCCAGCCTCCCCGGGCTCACCTGCTTGTGCGGATACACATTGATGTGGCACTTGATGCACTCCTGCCCCATGTTGGCCCAGGAGTTCCCGCTCATCCATTTTCTCTTGCACTTGGGACACTTGTACTCGCCGAAGCAGCGCTTTTTGCCCTGGTACGGTGTCAGACCCTCGCCTTTGGGGCGCGCCTGGAGGACGGGAAGCAGACGCCACCGCGGGTTGGGTCCGGACGGCCAGCACGGTATCCCCCTGGGGCCCTCACTTGTGCAGGCATTTTTTGACCAAGTCTAGAGAGTGCCAAGGTCATAGGATCACCGCCTGGAACCCCAACACCCCCACAGGACAAGGTGGAGGGGGGCCTCTTTATGGGAAGAAGCACGCAGGGGAGTGGTGCCCCAAGGGGCAGCTGGCGGTCACGGGGTCCTGCGCGCGGCGTGACGGCCCACGCACAGACACTGGCGCGCAGCGAACACTTCTCACCCTCCTCCCAGCCCCAGCACCCCCACTTTGAGGGACCCTAACTTCCCTTCTTGCACCCAGAGGCCAGTGGGCTCCGCGTTCACCCTGGACGTGCACCTATGGCCACATATGTGGGTGGCAACAGGCTGCACACCGGGTTCCCCGGCTCCGGGCTTTCCCTTCGTGAACACTGTAGCGTTTCCCTCAGCTGCACACGGGGGCGACTGCACAGCGTCAGAATTCAAGCAAGTCACGGGGGGCGCACTTACCAGGCAGCCTTTAGAAAGTGTAAGTGGCTTTCCCTTCTTTGCTTGTCACAAACCAGGCCGCCATGACTGACTTAGTATCTAATGTTGTGGACACGTGTCAGTATATTTGCAGGACACGTTTGTAGCAGAGAAACTCTGGCACCCGTTAGCGTGTGCACCGAGTTTGAAAGCTCACACCTCCATCTTGCCCTAGCACTTAGGAGGCTGATGCAGGAGGCTCGCTGTGAGTTTGAGGCCAGCCAGAGCTACCTAGTGAGACCATCTCAAAACACCACACATAAGGGTTTGGGATACAACTCAGTGGAACAGAGCCTGCCTAATCCTGAGTTCAATTCCTGGTACCAAAAAAAAAAAGAAAAAAGAAAAGAAGTAGGTGAAATGGATGCTAGTTTTGCTTTGCAAAAATGATGAAATTTTATGCAAATTTATGCAAAACATGCAATTAAAAAATTAGTTAAAACAGAAAAGGCATTAAGTTATAGCATCAAGCTAAAGGGTAGAAAATCTCAGAGTAACTTTGACTTATATGTCTTTTATGAGCAGGAGGAAATTTCTCTGTTATTTAAGAATGATTTGTGTTTAATGATTGTTCATATCTAATTTTTTTTTAGCTGACGGGGGCTTGATATTTTTTCTTAAGGATCTGTAACTACGCTCTCTACATGAAAGAAGCTCGTTCTATCCTGCAGTGTTTTCCAAACAGCTTTATTGAGATGTGATTCACAGAGTCTACATCTCACCCAGTTACAGTGGGCAGTTTGAGATATACAGCTCGCGCCGCATTCTGACTTCGGGACACTATTTCACCCTCCAAAGTAGATCTGTGCCTGCTCATGGCTTTATTCCTCCAAACCCCCACATTCTCACACTGCCTGGCCCTAGCCAATGACTAATCTATTTTCTGTCTCTATAGATTGACTCGCTTTAGAAACTTTATGTAAGTGGAAACATATTCTTTTGTGCCCGGCTCCTTTAATCTAACGTAATGCTTGTCAGATTCACTTGTCAGGACCGCATTTCATTGTGTGGGGAGGGGCACTGGAGATGGCCTCACTGGAGAGTCCAGCTTTGAACTCCCGATGGAGTTCAGGATGACCTTGAACTCAGCAAGGAGCCCAGGCTGGCCTCGAACTCGCGGTGACCTGCCTGATCACACATGTGTCCCTTTCGTGGGTCCCCACTGTCCACAATGTCTCCCACACACCCCCTCATCTTGTCTCCCGTGGTGATGATACCCACTGCCCTTGCATGGTAAGTGGCTCAAGACATCAGAGGTAAGATTTGGACTAGAATCTGTGCTCTTTGTCCCCTCAGTGGTGGGGATCGAACCCAGAACCCCACCATGTTAGGCAGGTGTGGAACCCATGGACTGCTCCGTGAATGGGCGATTACCCAGGGAGGCTCCTCTGCGCCAGAGCTCCCCGAATGTAACTGCCCCAGGACCCCCTGGGGCCTGTGTCTACGCAGATTCTGATGCTGAGGATATAAGGTGAGTTTTTCCAGCAGCAGCCAGGAGTTGCTACTGGCCTGGGCACCACACTGCATCATCGTAGCACAGAGCCTGTTTCCATGTGACATCTCCTATTCTCAAGAATTAAGGTAGCTTATCTAACTTTTCAAAGTACGGCAGTGTGTGCACGGTGCGTATACAGCTGCTTCCTTTGTAACAGCCCCAAACCAGGAGCAACACAAGCATTCAGGATCTGAGAGGTGCAGAGATAAAACGTGGCATAGCCTGCAATGGCTTGTTATTTGGGATCAAAGTGGGACAAACACCAGGCATGGTGTTCCAGCTGTTATCCCAGTATTGGGGGATAGAGGCAGGAAGGTCATCAGGCATTTGAGGTCAGCCTGGGCTACATAGTGAGTTCAAGGGCATCCTAGAATATATCGTGACAGCCTGTTTCAGATGCCAAAATGCCTGTCTCAAAAAGCCAAAAGTAAATTTTAAAGTATTTTTTTTTAAAAAGGTGACACAGAAGTGTTTGTACCATTATAATCGTTTCCTTACATAGACCAACAGTAGTATATAAAATTCAATTTCTCCTTCCTGTAACCTATTTTTCTTCTACTTCTTGGTGACAGCTTGCCTGGATTTCGGGCAGAATACTAAACAAGGGCGAACATGCCCAGAGTACAGATCCAGACTTAGGGAGGGGGCGGTGCCGCCCAACACCTTCGGATCCCTGCTGAATGGCCTGAGAAAAGTGCGGGGAGCAGATTCTGTTCACCCTCATGCAGGTCTGGAGGCCCGTGTTGGCGACAGCGAGGGGCGCCTGGCGCACGTCAGGGCACCAGCTGGAGCAGGAGGGTCCTGGCAATAGGGACGAGGCTGGGTGAGGTCCGTCTGTAGCCCTGGGTTGGGGAGAGAGCTAGCAGGCCAGAGCGGGAGTCGCATGAGGCGTCCTGTCTTCTAAATTCTCACAGAAGGGCGAAGAAAGGTGAAAGGAGGTTGCGGAAGCTTGGAGACAAAGCAAGAGGAAAGAAAACGGGTGTTTGTGTGGCACCACCCATGTGCTGGGCTTTATGCCCAGGGCTCCCTGACTGCCAGGTTCCCATTCAGTGCTTCCCAGAATCCTATGGGGCAGCAAGTCATTCAGCAGCTGGTGAAACTGAGGCCTGCACAGGAGCACCTTGTGTGGGGGGTGGGAACGGCCCGGCAGGCTTCTCTCGAGTGCCACCCTTGCTACCACTTCTGTCTGCCGGCCCCAGGTGTGTCCCCCGCGGTGCCACGGGCTGTGCGAGGGGAGGGAGGTACCCAGCTGCAGGGAGTTCAGGAGAGAATCCCTAGGGCACCCTCCCCTGCCTACCCCTGCATCAGAAGGGACAGGGCCTGCAGGGCGGCTAGGGAGCCGTGGACAGAGGGGACGGCAGCCAGAGACAGCACAGGGCAGTGAGAAGCCACCTCCCGGAAGGCTCTGTCCCAGGCCCAGTGCTGTTTATGCGCATCCACAAGGCAGGGCGGAGGAGAGGCGCTTTCACAGCACAAACACCCTGCCCCCACACCACCGCCCCAAAGGCACGGCTGCTTCTCCTAAACTCCAGCAAGAAGCAGCCGCTGCACACAGCTCCCCAGCGGGCCGGCCTCACCCAGACCCAGCCATGTAGGCCCCTGGGGAATCCCACGTGCCAGGGTGCAGCTCACTGGGGCTCAGAAACCACCCTTGGCGGCACAGATGGGCCCTCGGGGAGGGGAGGGTGCCTACTCAAGGCCACAGCGGGTCAATGACGAGCTGGCACTGGGGTAGGGATGCAAAGGGCCCTCTGACCGCTGGGTCATGGTACAGTCGCTGCAGGAGGGTGGCCTGGGAAGTGGGAGGCTGCGGCCGGTGGGGGTGGGAAGAGGGCCAGCCAAGGAGCTGAAAAGCCAAAAGCTGGGTGGGGATGGGGAGGAGCCACCAGGCGGCCTGGGAGACGCTGTCTGGGTTCTTCTGTTTTCTTCTCTGCAGTACATGAGCTCTCCAGAGGGTGGCCGAGAGGGGGTGAGCTCCCTGACATTGGGGGTATGCAAGCAGAGGCTGCATAAACAGCTGCTGAGTATGCTAAGGGGAATTTTGCCTGGGTCAGGCAGCTGGGCCTGGTACCTCTGCTGGCACTTCCGACTCTATAATCCTCTTGATCTTGGAGCTGCTGAAGACCACGGAGGCAGGTGTGCAGAGGGGGCGCTGGCAGACAGAGCAGGGGTGGGGTCTGGATAGATAATCTCCACTGTGTCCGCAGGGCAACTCTGGCGTAAGCCTTCAGTGTTAAAAATGTCCACCCTTCCCTCATGCGCATCCATTTCTAGGTGACCGTCGGAGAGCGGGACAGAAGTGCCAGTGGGGTCTCTCACAGTGCCCGCTCAGGACAATGAACGAGGACCTGGCACAGGCTCCACATTCCATAGTGCACAAAGCCTCCCCCAATCGTGTTACGCCCGTTGGATGGGTGACAAGAACGCCATTAAAGCAGTTGCGATGACTGTTTTGTTAGGAGTTTGGGAAAACGTTTAGAGAGAAAGCAGGGAAGCTCTGGATGGCTGCCCTGACCCCTACTGAGGAAAGGAAAAGTGCTCAAGGAAACAGCGGGAAGCTGCAAGGTTGGGGCCTGTAGCCCCTCTCGCCCACCAGGGGGCGCCCGGTGCTTTCCCAAGGTGACAGCCCCACATAGGAGCCTGGGCATACACTCTCCTGCTCTGGCCTATGGAGGTGGAGCTGGACTGGACACAGGGCACGGCTGGCCTCTGGCTGCTGATGGGTTGGACCACAGTCATGTCCGCAGAGCCGTCCCACCCTGGGCTCCGAGGGCACCCCACCCTCCACCCTTGCCCCAGCTGCACCCACTGTGGATTCCGTGTGATGTCCCAAGATCCCCCAGGGAATAGGATCTGTTGAATCAGTTGGCAAGAAAGGGTGGGCTGCTGCTCTCATGGGTCCTGGCATGCTGGGGGTGTCTTCCCTCTGGGCCTCAGTTTCCCCTCTCCCAGAATGTCCTGTGGGACTGATCTTGGGTGTGTTTTGGGGGCCTCCCTCATGCTGGTGTCCCCCCACATCCCGCTGAGAGGCACTGGCTGCTGCCAAGGGGGCTGGGGGAGGACTGAGGGCAGAGGGGCACTTCCTAACCCGCCACTCACAGCCCCTTGGCTCTGCGGGGGAGCAGGAGGCCAAAAAACTGCACGGGACCCTCATGGGCCCGGACTGTACCCCACCACTGACTCCAAGAGAAGCTCTCCAGGTGGTGGAGAGATGGGCACAAAAACATGAGGGAACAGGCCTGTGCCGAGGGATGGCCCCACCTCTGACCTCTGACCCCGGCCGGCACTCAGTATTCATTCAATGCACTAATATTTACTGTGCACCCACCCTGCACCGAGTTTGGTAGAAAAGTCCAGGAATGTGGAAATAAACAAGGCACATGAGGAAAGCCCTGCCTTCAGGCAGCTCATAGTCTGGGGCCTCCTAAAGGGGTTACCCCTAGACCCCTCTACTGCCTCAGCACCCAGCTGTAGACTCCAGGACCCCTGTGCTCACAGAGCGCACTGGGCCTCCTGGGTGACTGGCACAGCCAGTCCTGTCCTGTGAAATGATCACTAATCAAAATCAGCTCTTCAACCTGTGACTGATGGGGAAACTGAGGCTTGGAACTGGAGCCGCAGGCCAGATGCAGAGGCAGGCCCGTCGAAGGCCAGGACCGAAGCCGTGTGTGCCCAGGGTGGTCCCTCGGGACCCTCCACAGGCCCGACACTTGTGAGTCCACACGGCACACGCACAGCCTGGGCATGTGGAGGCTGAGGCGGCCGCGGGCTTCGGGACGGGGGGCAGAGGAAGCAGCAGGGCGGAGGGACAGGTGGGCCGGGCTGCACGGCCTGCAGCATGCCGGGAGAGAGGAAGGGCACCGTCATGAGAGGTCACCCTGAGCTTCCTCCAGGCCTCAAGGCCTCCTTGTCTACGGCAGTGTCTCCCTCCTCACGCGGCGCCCTCCCCTGTTGGGGTTCCTGCTGCAGCCCAACCTCCTGGGCACCCTCCCACCCTGTTCCCAGCGAAGCCACCACAAAAATACCATCCTGATTCCACAACACTAGGGTTTGTCAAAGTGCAGGGAACAATGGACGCTTTCACAGTGACAGGAAAAGGCCTCAGGAAAACCCTGGGGAGGGGGCATAGCTGGGGGGAGGGGGAGGGAAGGGGCTGAGATAGAGAAGGAGGGGAGGCCTGGGAGGGGCGGGGCGGGGTGCACAGAGCTGGACAGGAATAAGACAGAGCAGAGGAGACAGCAAGTGACAAGCAAAGGTGACTGCAAACCACCCCAGAGAGGAAGAGGAAACCGGTATGGGAAGGAACGGGCCCCTGTTGGGACCACAGAGCCCCTCCGGGACAGTTGGGGGGACCCCTGGCCCTGCTCATCTCCAGGCACTTCGCCCACCTCAGGATCAGACCCCTCTCTTCAGACCCACCCGCCCGCTGCCGCCATCGGATGCGATCTCAGGCAGAGATTTTTGGAAAGGGAAGACTTAATCACATGTGCGGCCCCTCCCTGAGTTATCTGTTTCCGGCTTCTGGCTTTTCTCCACCAGCCAACCGCACGATCAGGGCTGAGGACTGAACACGGGGAGGGGAAGAGGGGCCAGTCCAAAGGGGTGGAAAACATCCGAACCACAGGCATTGCAAAAGACAAGGGCTTTCCTCCTCTCACGTGACTGCAGCGCCTGCCCGGGACAGCTGGCCACGGCCCGGGGTGAATGTCACATCTGCAAGCAGCCGCCCTGGGGCTTGCTGTTCTCCTTTGCAAGACAGTGTTCCCAGCATCCCTGCTGTGTGCCCGTGTGCCCAGCAAGCCCTTTTTCCTGACTGTACCCTCTTTTCTGCTATAGCTCCCCCAGTTCAGCCAGGCAGCTCTCAAAAAGCTGTTTCCGGCTTGGGGTCCCATCCCTACAGGACTGAGATAAAACAAGTCTTGGAGCCCCTTCCTCTGTAGCTCCAGCCAACCCTCTACCCTTAGCTACTGTTCAACTCTCCTACAAAGATTATGCTCAAATAAGAGCAAAGCCACTTCTCGCAAGTGAATGCCCCCCCAGGCCTTTGCTTTTGTGGTTCCCTATGTCTCTGTTCCCAGGGGTCCTCCCTCTGCCCTCTGAGTCCCAGGCTGGCCTACTAGCTGAGACCTTCGTGTCGCCTCTCCGAGGAAGACGGAACCCCTAAACTCCCAGAGGATGGTGTGGTCTGCGCCGCTTGTTTGGCTCTGGGTCCTGCCCTGCCCCAATCTGGCCTCCAGCAGCCAAACTCAGTAATTCAGCTGGAATTGAAAGAAGCTGCACAGGCCACCATGTTGTTTCCCATCAGCCTTTGCGTGGGTGGTCATGTGGTACCCTCGATCTGTCCAGCTTCTCTCAGGACCCAGGCCCAGACTGGGAGTCAGAAGCCAGGACAGGTGAGGTGTGAGGCTGAGAGAACAGGGACAGGAAGGAGGTGACAAGGCTGGGGCTGGGGTCAGTCAGCAGGGGTCTCTCTGCCCCCAGGATGACCTCCTGGGTGGCACGGACCACTCTGGCTAGCAGCAGTTAATCAATACGCCCCGGGCCCAGTTCTGCAGGCTGCCCTCCCCAGCGAGCCCTGGCCCAGAAGGCCCCATGCAAGTCCCTGCAGAGAAGGTAGGGGGTTTGGAGGTAGAAAGTGGGCTCAGCTG
This sequence comes from Thryonomys swinderianus, assembly GCA_004025085.1. Classification (NCBI taxonomy): domain Eukaryota; kingdom Metazoa; phylum Chordata; class Mammalia; order Rodentia; family Thryonomyidae; genus Thryonomys; species Thryonomys swinderianus. Next base: position 83,553 of record PVIC010001112.1, read on the forward strand.
GGGGAGCGAGACTTTGGGTGTGAGAGCCAGGGCAATGGGAGGAGGGGACAGACGGGGAGCTCCGCTCAAAATAGCAGTGGGGGAAGGGTGTACGGGGCGGCCAAGTGCCAGAGCAGAGGTCTGGTCTGCCCTGGCAGGCAAAACACTCTAGTCAGCAGTTTGGGCCGCTCCGACAGGAGCCTGGGGCTGAGGCTCCTGTGGCTGCCTGGCAGAGGCTGCAGGCCCGACATAAATCACCTCCTCTCTGGGCCTTGATCCCCTGCAGTCGGCAGAAGGTGCTAGAGGAGAAGAGTCCCGCTCTGGGGCAGAGTCCCCACGGTGCAGTCCACCCCGGCCCCAGGTGGGCCGCCTTCTACCCAGGCTCGGTGCTGGCTCACTGGAACTCTCTCCAGACAAGGAAATGAAGGTCCAGAGAGGTCAGGTCACCTGGGCCGGGTCAAAGCAAGTAAGTGCAGGCCCTGAACCCTGGTCCTCCTGGTGGGCCTGCTGTTCCCTTGTGGGCATCCGGGAGGCCATGGGCAGGTGCCAGGTCACCTGGGATCCTGCAGGCCAGGGTTGGGGTGCCCGCATGGCCGAGGCATTTGCTAGGGCAGAGCAGAACACATGCGGCGGGTGGGTGGCCAGGTGTGCAGGACCCCCTCTCGATCTCTGCTCTGCGGAGGCCCAAGAGCAATAACCCTTTAGGCGCCCTGAGGAGGAGGGCAGTGTGCACCCTTTATGGGGCGGGGCCGGCTGGCGGGGGCTCATTCTCACCCTTAGATGTCCACGGCCAGGCACACTGCCTCTCAGGGAAATGCTGTCTTTCTGATCCGGTCCTCGAGCTTGGACTCCACAGTGCAGGCTGCCTCAGGCTCTCGCTCTCCAACCTCAGAACCCAGATCGCTCACCAATCAGTGGAGGAGGCTGCTTTGCAATCTGGGGACCCAGGTGGAAACCATCCCCAGCACTACAGCACGACCACGGAAGATGGTGTGTGGGCCAGATGCTATCTCCTCCACAGTGCCCTTGGGTGTCCATTCGGCAGCCCAGGAAACTGAGGCCAGAGGCGGCAAGTATTAGCTCAAGCCACATAGCAAATAGGAGATGGAGCCCAGGGCTCCTCAGCATACAGGCTGCAGACTGAGGGTGCCTGCCCAGGACGGCGCGCATGGCCAGCTCCTAGCAGCAGGCCTGGTGGAGGGGCTGGAGGGGCTGGTGGGGCTGGGGGCTGGGAAGGGCCAGCAGCACCCAGACCTGTGAGTCCTTGGCATCTGGAAGCCATCAGAGGGGACAACGATAGCAGAGGCAGCCCAGCTGCTGGAGGGCCGGCTGTCTGTGCAGAGAGGCAAAGGAGCCCAGGCCTGTAGGCCCCTCCCGCCACCACCTCCTCATGGTGTTTGGCTTGGCAAAGGCACGCACAGCCCTCCGCGGGCCCAGCTGCTGGGAAGAGTCAGTCTCTAGCTGCACACATGGGGCTGCCAGCCAGGTGGGCACCCAGAAGCAGGCATAGAAGCTGGGGGTCCCTGGCTGAGCTGCTGGGTCTTAGTCTTGTACAGGCAGCTCAGGGTCAGCCCTGTCTGGACTGGTTGTGTCTGTCCAACCTGCAGGATCAGCCACGGAGAGAGGCCGCCATGCATGTGTCTCGCCGGTCACGGGGCTCCCTCATCATACCCTCAGCAGGGAGGTGTGGGGCTCTGGCACACTTGCGCCAGACCTAGGGGATGCAGCTAACCAGACAGCGTCACCTGGTGCCATGACCTTAGCACTGGTGGGAAAGGGCACAGAGCTGGTCTCAGTCAGCAGCGGAGGGCCGTGAGGGAGGAATGGGGTGCTAGGGCAGGGCTACTGGATTCTTTACTGGGGCACAGGCAGGGGCTTCCCAGGGCAATCTGGAAGGGCAGGAAGTTGCACAGGCACCCCTTCTCTTGGGCACCTTGTCCAGTCAAGGACTCTGCTGCCGCCTCCTGTCTCGGCGGCCAACGTGGGTCCCTGTGGCGACACTGGCCTTGCTGTGGGGTGGGATCATGGTGGCAGGCGTGTGCCTTGTGCTGTGATCTCTGGGCTTGGAATCCTCAGGATCCTTTCAAAACCAGGAAGTGGCACCCAGGCTCGAGAAGCAGGTGCAGCATGGCCTGACAGGCCCCTGGGTACTGTCCCTTCCTCTGGGCCTATTACCCATACTCCCTCCTGCTGTGCTGGTGCCACACAGGTGCCTACAATGCACAGTCCTAGCTGCAGGTGCGTGTGAGAGCCAGGTCTCTTCTTCCAGGAAGCCCCGTAGCCTCACCCTGTGCATCTCAGTAACAAGTGCTGAGGGCCTGCTGCTTTGTGTGTGTGCACATGTACGTGTATATGCGTGCGTGTGTGTGTGTCTGTGTGTCCTCCAGCCCTGCTCCAAGAACACAGCCCAGGTGGCACACAATTCTACCTCCATGGCTCAGCACGGGCCTGGAGGAGATGCAGGGCACTGTGGCCATGGGGCCCTCAGCCCAGCCTAGGATAAGAAGCCAGAGGGAAAAGAGCACCAGGAAAGGTCGGGAGGCAGGAGGGGCCTGCGCGGTGGCCTGCCACTTCCTGGGCACACATGCCGGCTGACGTCCTCCGTCTTCAGTGTGGCTATTGTCCTCGATGGTCCGGAGAGCAGCCTCAATGAGCCTCTGTCTCTCCCTGAGCATGCCAGCCTGGCTGAGCGGCGTCCCACCCGGGCAGCTGGGAGGCGAGGGCTGACACTTCCTGTCCCCACTGCAAGTGTTCAGAGTGGCAGGAGAAGGGGGGCCCTCAAGACAAGCACCCATCTGTCTTCCCCAGAGAACTGCCCAGCTGGGGGAGGAGGTGGGAGAAAGGACATGGTGGGGGCATTCTCAGCCCTGCCCCTCAGCTCCTCCTGGCCAGCCTGGGCTCCCTCTGAGCTGGAGCTGTCAGAGAAGTTCCTCCTCGGCTTACCTGACCTCAGGGCCTTTGCACGCGCCTTCCTGTTTCCCTCCAATTACCATACCGTGACTCCCCGTTCTATGTGTCTGTAGTCTGGTTGAAACATCCTGTTTGAACACGACCCATGCCATGACGTAGCCATGCGGGTCTGTTTCTTTACTGTCTGTCACGCCATCACACCATAAGCGACATTCTTTCCTTGTCCTTTTCTTTCGTTACAGAAGGTCCCTTGCAGCTGGGGCCGGGCTGCACACACAGTGGGTACTTCTAAAATGCTTGGCGGATGATCAGAACGAAGTAACGCACCTAAGCACTGATGGATACATTGAGGCACGAGTCAGGAAGAGCAGAGCCCTGTGTTTTGCAGGCTGGGGAGCCCGTGCACAGCGGGGCAGGAAGAGCCAGGTGAGGCAGCAGTGCTGAGGGACCCGTGCGGACGGAGCAGGTGTAGCTGGGAAGGTTCCGTGGCAGGAAGTGGGGAGGGTGAAAGCTGAGACTCCCCGGATTTCAGGCTGAGAATGACGGGGAGCCGGGGAGGGTTAAGACTGTGTGTGTTGGGGCCGGGGATATAGCCCAGTGGCACCACCGCCTGTCTGGCAAGTGCAAAGTCGTGAGTTCAATCCAAGGTACCACACACACACACACACACACACAAAAGATTGTGCATGCTGAGGTCCGCCTGGTGTTTTGAGGTCTTTTGCTGCACCTGGGAAAGGGGACAAAAGGACCCAATGCAGGCGGTTGGCACACAGTGGGCACAGGTGGTGGTGGTGTGGTCCGGGGTCTGCAGAGCAGGAAAGTAAGGGACACGGAGATGGACAGCAGGCAGTGACAGGCCTCGGCTGGCCGTGAGAGCGGTAGTGTGAAGGCTGGCCATTCTGGGGGTTGGCTACATGCCCCTCTGCCCAGAGAGCTTTGGTTCTGGTAGGGTAGGGGCACACTGGCAGTGAGCAACAGAGGGGCCTGGCTGTCCTCAGGTGGCAGCAGTCATGAAGGGTGGGCAGCTTTCCGCTGACTCTGCATGGCTAGCAATGGCCGGACCATGTGCAGAAGGCCCGAGGTAGGCCCAGGCCGCCCCACGTCCTCAGTGCCCGCCGTGCCTCTGGGGATGCTTCTGAGCTGAGGAGCACTGGCGGGGAGGGGCTGCGTCTACAGAGGAGCTCAGCAGGGACAGGGTGAAGCCAAAGCCCCGGGAAGGACAGCGAGACCATCCAAGTCCAGCTGCACAGCTCGCAGGTGGCACCCCAGAGACTTCCCTTCCCCCGCCGGGCCTCCACTCCATGGAAGGGGAGGCCAAGGCCAGGGGAGGCAGGGCCCGAGGGTGGCAGGACAGAGCTCAGGCCCCAGGACCCTCCCGGCTCTGAGCAGGCCCTGGAACTGGGCTTCAGTGCCTTGCACCAGGGAAGCTTCTCTGCCTGCCACGGGCCGCACCTCGGGAGCAGCTGTCCCTCTAGGGCCAGAACTTGGGCAGAGACCTGGGACAGGTGCCCAGCGAGTGTGCTGTCCCCAGAGCCTGGCAGTCACCCCGTGGGGTCCTTCCTGTGCCCCGACTGTCCTTCCCGCCTCGCCTGGCTCCCAGCACCTGGAAGGTTGGATCCCAAGTGTGGCAAGAGGGTGCCAGCTCTGAGCCAGAGGCTCCTGCTGTGGGCACACAGGATCAGGCCTGGGACGCCTGAGTTGTGACGCCCAAACGTGCCTTTCCCGTGCACACTTTAGCGCAGTGGTGACGAACCCGCAGCACGTGTGCTACAGCAGGCTGCTATATCATCAAAGGCTCTAAAAGGTTCGCCATCCCTGCTAGTGTTCCCAGCCAACCCCGGGCTGAGCAGCTGACAGGAAGCAAGTGGCTAACAGCAGAGCAGTGGCTCCTTAAACGAATGCCAGGACCAAAGGGAGGCGGCCAGGAACCCACCCGGCCACAGCGCCTATCAGGCGGACTGTGGGCACCTGTGGCCGGTGAGTGTGGTGGCTGTGCTGGGCCTCCTGCTCGGAACCTATCTCCACCAGCCCCGTCGGCCACAGGCAGCTGTGGGTTTCCAGACACCACAGAAAAGCTCCACAGAAAGTCGGGATAAGCGTACTGCTGGGGGAAAACATGAGCACTGCTTCCCAAAACCACCCTGGGGCCCTGGCGTGGACTGTCTGAGGCCCTGTGGGGAGGAGGTGGCCATCCTCTGCTGTGCATCCTGCACCCTCTCCCTTTTCCAAACAGAGCTCTGGCTGCTGGCCCTGCAGGCCTGGGTTCAAATCCTGCCTCTGCCATTTATTGACAGCAAGAGCTTGGGGATGTTTTTAGATCTCCCTGTGCCTCGGTATCCTGGCTTCAAGTGCGGACGGCGGCTGTATCTGTCTACCTATCAGAAGGAGAACTGAGAAGAAAAAAGCTCATGAGTGCAAAGCATTTGGCCTGCGGTTGAAATTCAGGAAAGAGGGGCTGTCCTCACCATCCTCACCAGCACCATCACAGCTGCCTATAACCTCGGCTGTCCAGGGCCTTCAGACTCCTCCACTGTCCTACCACCAACCTTGGAAAATCCAGGAAAGACTGAAGTGCCTAGAATAGTAAGCTGGGGGTGGGTAGCTGTGAACCCTCCTCACATGCCAGTGTGCCCAAACAGAAACCCATTTATTCCTCATAGTAACACTGTGAGTTACCATCCAGAGGCGCCCAGCAGGGATAGGTCCAGCAAGGTACAGGGACTTTGTGAAGGTCACACAGCAAATGAGGGGCAGGCCCACACCTGACTCTGCCCAGCCGCGCCATCTCCCAGTCTCTGTGGGCTGGGCCTGGTGAAACCACTGTGAATGTGTCATCCTGAGTCACGCACGGTGCTGGTCCCTGTTGCCTCAGAGGGGCCTACAGAAGGTGACGGGTCTGTGCAGAGAGCCAAGCCTGGAGGACCCCGCAGAGACAGGAGCGGGCATGGGCCCCAGCTCTAGCTGCTGTGCCTGCTGTGGTACCTTCCCTCACGCCCCTCGAAAGGAGCTGGAGCCGGAGCAAGACAGGAGCTCCGCGGGGGTCTGCCGTCTGCACCCCACACTCCCTCAGAGAGGCCCAGCAGGCTGGGAGGGCGGGGCACGCGTCCAAGCCCACACAATCACCACCTTGTCCCTGGGAGACAAAAGCCAGGCCCTGGGAGCTGGCAGCCAACTGCCCAGATGGAATGACAGACAGATCACGGAGTCACTGCACTCAGAATTTCAGAAAATGCTAGCGCCGCAAGAGCTGAGGTTCTTGGAATCTTTAGAATTCAGAACAACAGTGTGTCTCAATCACAGATGGGAGAACCTTCGTTTCAGATAGCAACACACCCAGCACATGGGGACGTGGCACCCCGGGGGGGCTCAGGATCACATCCTCTACATGGGGACCCCAAAAGCCCATCATCGGAGTTACCAAGTGTCACCATCAGGCCGTGTGGGAGGCCTGGCTTCCCTACTAACACGGTTCTGTGATCAGACTCTAAGGAAGTGGGACTGAACAGCAGGCAGTGTTGGGAGGAGGCCCCGGGAACTGTCAGGTGGCGTTTCACTCCCAGACCCCTGACGGCAGATTCCTCTCCCGCCTCCCCCAGTGCCACACTTCAGAGGCAGCTGCAGAGCTGAGAAGAGGAAGAACAATGTCCATGGCCAGGCCCAACTGGGATCTACTGGATCAAAATGCCCAGCACCCGCCAGAATGAACACTCAAAACCCACCATGCTGCATCGAGGTCAAGCTACTCGGCCTCTCTAAGTCAGAAGGGTCTCAAGGCGGAGGCTGCACAGAGGCCCCGGGAACCCCTTCCCACTCGGGCCTCACACAGGCTGCACATTTACGGGAACAGGAGCCCTCAGGTCCGTCGCTGCCCATTCCTGCCTCTTACTTTTAACCCAAAGCATCTGGCTGCACTTGAACCCTGGCCTTGCCACCGTGTGATGACACAGAGTTGGCACAGAGGCCCTTGGTCTGATCAGGGGAAACCCGGGTCTCCAGCACCCAGGCTGAGGTGGCCCCTTGCTGCTGCCCGGACCCGGTCTGGCCCCCTCGCTAACTCTTCTGGGAACCGCATTCAGGACAACTGTGGGGCTGTGTCCCTGGGCCGTCCCATTTCAACCCTCTTCTGCCACCCTCATGACTCCAGGCAGCTGTTCGCCCCCAAGATGGGGATTTCCAGCCAGGAACCCTCACCAGCCACGGAAGGCCAGAGGCAGCCTTCGGGTGGGGAGTGGGGCCAGGGCACTGTAGCACAGCGTCTCCCGAATGTGAAGGTGCCGGAGTAAGCTGGGGACGAGGACTCTGACCCTGCAGGCCCCGCTGTGCCCCCTCACCTCAGCCCGCTTTGAAGGCATGTCGATCCCGTCTCCTCGATTCCTACTGAAGCAGTCCAGGAAGTCTTTCTTGAGTGTCGTTGTTTTTTTTTTTTTTTTGAACCAGGGAATCCAGCTCGGGACCTTGAGCTTGTGAGGCAGGCGTGGGAACCACTGAGCGAAATCTCTGGCTCTTGAGGGTCTTTCTGAGGCGCGATCAGAAGTATAGTGAGTGTTCCCGCCAGGTGCCACCCAAAGAAAAGGCGGACTTGTAAAGACATCACTGTGTGCTCATCTCCCTTACTCACCAGACCTGGCACTGACTTCTTCCCAAAGCACAGTAATCAGGAAAGCTGAACGTTGTGCCTTGACTCAGGATACTGAGCGGCCATAAAAGTGCAACTGAAGACATGTGAGAAAGAGAACTCCAGAACAGCTTCAGAAAGTGGCGACGAGGATGGCATAGACGTGTTTGGAGCAAGGGGGGAGCATTTGGAACGGGATTCATGCCAATGTGTGTTTTACTGTAACCAATTCCTCCGGGGCGGGGGGCCCCCGCAGAGCCGGCTCCTCCCCGTGACTCAGATGAAAATGAGCTGTGAGAGGTGCAGGCGAGGATCTGGCCCTGCACATGCATGGAGGACAACCTTACAGGCTTGTGAGGCTTCCGGTGTTCAGACAGCAGGAGGATCGCGGAGGGCTGTCTGGTGGGAGTGACGCCGCGGAGGTGTTTAGCCCTAGGGTGCTGCCCTCGCTTGGGGAGGGTTTGAGCGTCCATGGGTCCGTGTACTGGGAGTTGGGCCCGGGGTAGAGATGCTGGGAGGTGGAACTCTGGTGGGTGGTCCTGGTGGAGGTCGCGGGGGCGTGCCCCGAAGTGGACCGACAGTTCTCAAAGGAGGAGGGTACGGAAGATTCAAGCCCAGCCCCTCCCTCCTTCCCCTGCCCTCTCCTCCTCCCTGCGGGACGTGGGCCTGGCTCGAGCTGCCTGTGCGCTCTGGACTGTGCTGTCGGCTTACTGGTGGATGAGCCTCTTCGCCCAGCCAGCGTGTCAGAGCACCGGAGGGCGGCAGTGACAAGGTGACAGACACGGGTGCGGCTGCTCTGGGCTGGCATGTTCTTTTCCAGAGGTCTTGTGAGCCAGTCAAGAGGTGCCATGTCCTGACCTGTGTTCTCAGCCTACTCCCTGTCCCCTACCAGGCCCAGGAAGGCGAGTGCCCACACTCAGAACTCCAGGGCTCCATCGCCCCATGAGCTTCTGAAAGGAGAACTGAGGACATGAAACTGGCTTCCGAGGCTCCTTCCGGCCATGCAGGTGCAGGAAGGATGTAGAGACGGCCACCCTGAGCTGCACATGCTACCCACTCCTAGCCCCGCAGCAGCACCTGCTGGCTGGAGCCAGGCAGAGGGGAGCTGATGGCACACTGGGGCCCTGGGCACCTCCCAGCCATGCCCCTCACCCTCCTCCTGGAGCAGTCCTGGGCAGAGCGGATCCAGGGCCATCAGAGCCGTCCCCTGCCCCACCCAGGCTGCTGGCCTGGTAGTCCGTCAGAGGGAATAACTCGTGAGCTCTTCCCAGTGTCCCATGAAGTAGGACTTTTCCTACCGTCATTTTACAGAGGAGGAAACTGAGGCCTAGAAAGATGGATCTTTTCTCCATAGCACACAGCTGGTCAGTGGCAACACCGGGGCTCGCACATGGGGTGCTTGGAGCCGCCGCCCCGAGAGCAGAGATGGGGGCTGAGGCACCTACGTCACCACCTGCCTGGCAGCAGTCACTGCACCGCCCCCACCAACACCCCGGCAGACATTCTCCAAGTGCTCCGGACGTCCCAGATCCTGTGCCAAGCACCCAGGCCCTGCAGCTGAGCAGCCTGGGTTCCAGAGGAGCCCCCTGTGCTGGGCTCCCTGATGAGCCACTGGCCTGAGCTCAGGTAGGGTTCCTTCCATAGAAGCCAGGGATGTTCTTGGTCACTTGCCTGCCTTCCTTTCCTTTGTATTCCTTCTTTTTTCCCTCATTTCCTTTCCTTCCTTCTGTAGATTTTTTAAAAATAATATATAGTCCTAACCCAGATGCTAGAAAAAGCCTTGTTTTCCCACCAGTGCTTTGATGGGTCTCGTCTATTTTGTGTTACTAGAATAAAATACCCGAAGGTGGATACTTTTAAAGAGAAGAGGTTCTTTAGGCCACAATTTTTTTTTTTTTTTGAGACAGAGTCTCACTTTGTAGTTCAGGCTGACCCTGAGCTCACTATGTAGCCCAGGTAAGCCTCGAACTCAGTAATCCTCCTGCCTCTGCCTCCCGAGTGCTGAGATGACAGGTGTGAGCCACTATGCCCAGCACTGTGGTATGTGGTATTGATGGATGGTGTGTGGTATTGATGGCTGGTGGGCGTGAGTCACTACACCCTGCATTATATGTTGTTACTGGGGATCCAACTCAGGACCTTGCGCTTGCGAGGAAGGCGCTGGAACCACTGAGCTAAATCTCTGTAGGCCACAATTTTGGAGGCCGAAAGTCCAGATAGCATGGCTTCAATCCTGAGGATGGCTTCTGGATAATGACGCCACGGTGGAGCCCATAGCATGATGTGTCACGTGGAGACACCAAGCCAGCCTAAGGGAGGAGAGTAGGCCTGCTCTCTGTAGCAGTCTGAGAACTAACCTGGTCCCAGGAGAACTGCCCAATCTCTTCCAAAGATGGAGCCCCAGTGACCTAGCCACCTCCCATTAGGCCCCGCCCCTTAAAGGCCCCACCACTGCTCACATTGCCATCCTGGGACCCAAGCTTTCAACACGTGAACCCTTAGGAGACGCACTCCAAGACCCAAACCATAGCAGGTCTGAGCTAACCAAAGATTCTAAAGTGTTCTAGGCTGAGAACATTTCTTCTCTGTATCCTGCTAGGAGGGGGCAAGCACCTCAGGTTCTGCAGAAGAAATCTCACGTATGTGCAGTCCTGCTCTGTCCTCACTCTGGTTCCAGGCTCCCAACCCCAAAGGACACTCAGTGCTGCTGTGAGGTCCGAGTCGGGGACGGAGTTGGAAGGCTGCCTCTGGACACCCCAAGCCCTCAGGGATCAGGTTGACCCAAGCCAGGGTGAGGAGCACATCTGGGTCCAAGGGGGCTGAGATGGGTGGCCAGGGGAGGGACCTGGGTCAGCTTCCTCCTCCCCAGCAGGGCCCTGAAACTATTCCCCGCCCGCCTTTAAGGTTTCAGCTGTTCTGGGACTCCGGTCTCTCCCAGCTCTATTTTTCTTTTTCTTTTGCAATCTCCAAGAAATCCGAGCTGCCAGATGGGTGGGGAGATGATTATGTTCTGTCTGACATCTGGGTTGCATTAGCAGCCGGGGCGGCTGGCTCAGGAATGGCGCTCCCCGGGACTCCCGCCCTTCCCGACCTCTCCCAGGCCCGGCTTAGTGGGACAGGAGGCACAGGTAACTGCATCCCTGGGGCCTCCTCCGGAGAGTAACCACTGCTCCCCAAGGAGGTCTCAAGTATGGCTGAGGCTGAGGCTTGGAAAAATTTCTGCTTTCAGGTCAGTGCTAGAGAGGTAGCTGCTGGGCTGGGTGTGGCTGGGAGGTAGAAGGAGGTGCAGGGAAACCATACTGGACTCCCACGCCATCCCACTGTATCCCACCCCGAATTTCATCCCTACAGAGGTGTTGTGTGCAGCACCAAGCCCCAGCTGCAGCTGGCCCAGAGTGGCTGGATGATTTGACCAAGGCTGCATGGAAGAGCAGGATGCAGAACGTGAACTCGAACTTGGACTCTGCACTGGAATTGGGAAGCTGCTTCTTTTGACCTCACTAAGATGCCCCTCCCCAGCATAGAGTCCTTAGGAGTGGCGAGGGGACCCCGCCTGCCCTTTAGTGGAAAGGCGGCAGCCGGAGTTTCCGTCCTGACATTAGAGCACTCCATGTGGTCGTGTGATGGAAAGCAGCCCTAGGCTTAGGGGCTGGGCAGGGACTCTTGCATCCCTACTTTTGCCTTTATAGGCTTCCTCTATAAACAACTGTTTATATTTTCTGATTGTATCAGTATAAAGCCAAGTATCCAGGGTGCAGTAGCAATTATATATTCATATTTTCTTCTTCTTTTTTTTTTTTAAGACAGGGTCTCGCCATGTTATTCAGGCTGGCCTCGAACTCAGTGATTCTCCTGCCTCAGTTTTCCAAGTGCTGGGACAGCAGCTATGCATCACCTCATTTGGTTCTTCTGGTTTTAAAATATGGAACTGGAGGGCCGGAGGGTTAGCTCAGTGGTTCCGGCGCCTGCCTCGTGAGCGCAAGGTTCTGAGTTCGATCCCCGGTAACCACATAGAATGCTGGGCGTGGAGACACGCCCACCAACAATCAACACCGCATACCACAATGCCGGAAGTGGTGGCTCACGCCTGTCATCCCAGCACTTGGGAGGCAGAGACGGGAGGATTGCTGAGTTCGCGGCGGCTTGCCTGGGCACCATAGTGAGCTCAGGGCCAGCCTGAACTACAAAGTGAGACCCTGTCTCAAAAGCAAAAAAAAAAAAAAAAAAGGAACTGGAAATACTTCTGTGGACCCCTAAACGTATCAAGGGCCTCTCTAGTGTCTGGTACTGTTGTCACAGAGAAGTTGGCCTCGTGGGGTCATCAGACCATCAAAGGACACTTTGATACCCTTCATCCCATCTGATACGTCCTTATTTTGTGCTTGACTTGTGCTTGCAGTCTGACCTCAACAACCAGAGTAAACCTCTCTTCAGCATGGCGCTGCTTTCCCAGTGCCCACCCTCCCTGGGGTCTGTGTGTCACCAGCCTTCTGTCCACACTCCCAGGCTGGTTTCCACAGCAGCCTAGTAGCTTCTCATCTAAGCCAGTTCCCTAACACCTGACATGGCATCTCCCTATCCCTCTGTAGTCTGTGTTTGGGCACCTGCTCCTGCCATGCCCCCTGCCCTCCCCGGAGTGCAGCCCTGGCCCAAAGGGTTCTGGGGCACAGAGCAACTCCCACTGGGAATTTGTTCCTGCTGGGCTTTCCTCAGGCCCAAATGGAGCCAGGCCCTCCTGATAAACCCAGAATGGCCAGCGGTGCTTCTTCATGTCTTCACAGGACAGGGAGACAGGTCTGGGTGCAGGGAGCTCAGGTCTCTGGTTCTGTGCTGTCACTGTGCAGAAGCTGCACGAAATGCCAGGTGACCCAGCAAAGGGCAAGGCGATGCTAGCTCTTCCTCTCCTGCAGCCGTGGGTTCTGCTGCCACCACTGCTGGCCCACCTGCACCCCGACCTCCCTGACTCCGCCAGGGCAGAGACACCCGGAGGCTGGACCTGGGATGTGGTCAGACAAGGCAGTTATCGCCTTTTCACACATGGTCCTCATCCTTCTTTATTTGCAGCAGCCCATCTTTTTAAAGAAACAAACTTTCTGGAAGTAACAGTAGAGACCACATCTGGATGCTATGGGTCATGGCAGGATGTCTTCGAAAAAGCCGAAGTTCTGGAGTGAGGGGGACGTTGTTGTAATCCCAGCTTTGAGAGACTTTGGGCAAGTCACTTTCCTAACTCTGGACCTTGGTTTTATCAACTGGCAACTGGAGATCACTGTTGCACCTGACTGAGACAGAGCTGCTGGGAGGCCTGCGTGAGCTAACACAGGCTCGTCGAGTAACAGTGAGCCAAGCTCGGCATTATGCCCCACTTCCATGGGAGCCGCAGTACGACTGCACTCTGAGGCCCCACGGCTGGCACACTGTGTGGGGACTGCACAGCTGTGACACAACAAGCACGAGCCACACCCTCCTGGCCACCATGCCCTCTTGGGCCAGAGCTGGCATAGGCTGGAGGGTGCCTGACCCAGCTGTCCTCATAGGAACTTCCCTGCAGCAGTATTCAATATTCAAAATTGGCTCTGGCACCTTTTGCCTCTATTTAGGGCCCTCATTTTCTTGCCATGTCCTGGGTCACCACACTGCGCATGGGACATATGGGAGTCCCGTCGCTCTAGTGAGTACAGCTCTGACCCCTCTATCCATTTCTTAAGGTTGGAAAAGAGTCGATACACGGATCACCAGCCTCTGGCTCCCGTGGCAATACCAGGATTATGTGGGCAACACTTCTGCTGCTCCTTCTCAAACCTCTGGGCTCATGGACAGCCTCGGGACAGGGCAGGCACATTCCACCCCGGTTACGGTAACTGAGGGTTTTGAAAACATTTAGATCATTAAACAATTATTCCCCAGAGAGAAGATAAAAGAACAGAAGGAGTATTTGAAAAATAATGGCTGAAAACCTCCTGATTCTGATTTTAAAAATCTTCTTCAATACATCCAAGCAGCTTTGAGATTGCAAGGAGGATAAACACAGAGATGCCCACAAACAGGCACCGTATAGTAAAAGGGCCGGAAGTCAAAGCCAGGGAGAAGGAGGACAAAGGCAGAACATTTCCATGGATAATGCTGGTAAGTGAAATGCACAAGACCTGTAGAAACCAACAAGGAAATCATGAAAAAAATCATCAAAGGAAATAAAATACCCTAGAAATTGAGTGCAAAAGAAAAATAGTAAGAGAAACAGGAGGAAAACCAGGGGTAATTTAAAAAACAGCAAAAGACAGGTATACATCCAATGATTCAATAATAGTAAATGTGAAGGGATTAAATAATCCAATGTAAAGGCAGGGATTTTTAGATCAGAAAAAGAAAGATTAAGAACTAACTATATGCTATTTCCAGGAGACACACATTAGACAAGTAAAAATAAGCAGATGAGGCTGGATATATGTAGTAGTAGAACATTTGAAGAGCATGTTCAAAACCTGCTGTTCAATTCCCAGCACACACACACACACACACACATACACACACGCAAACACACACACCCCCACAGAGATGGAAAAAGGTCTATTACATAAACACTAAACATTAGAAAGCTGGATATATACGACCAAAGAAAATAGAGTTTAAAACAAAAAATGTTCTAGGCAGCAGGGCATGCCTGTAATCCCAACATTTGGGAGAGTAAGGCAAGAAAGATCATTGTGACTCTGAGGCCAGACTAGGCTACAAAGTGAGTTCAAGGTCAACCAGAATTACGTAGCAAGACCTTGTCTCAAAACAAAAACAAAATGTTCCTGGAAGTGATAAAAAGGGTATTTTAGAATGATAAGTGAATTACTCTGTCAGAAGGAAGATATAACAATTATAAAAGTAGGTGGGCTGGAAATTTAGCTCAGTGGTTCCGGTGCCTGCCTCGCAAGCGCAAGGTCCTAAGTTTGATCCCAGGTAACCACATACAATGCTGGGCATGGTGACTCACGCCCACCAACCATCAATACCACATACCACAGTACTGGGCGTGGTGGCTCATGCCTGTCATCCCAGCACTCGGGAGGCAGAGGCAGGAGGATTGCTGAGTTCCAGGCTTGCCTGGGCTACATAGTGA
>PVIC010001113.1:0-91595 GCA_004025085.1 Thryonomys swinderianus
GAAGAAGAAGAAGAAGAAGAAGAAGAAGAAGAAGAAGAAGAAGAAGAAGAAGAAGAAGAAGAAGGTGACATTTTATCAAAGAACACGTATGTTGTTATTTTACTATGTTCTCTAATACGTAAGTGTGCTCAATTTAAACAAATGGTAACCCATCTCTGTTTCCTTCCAAATTGTTCTTCTGTGAAACGGGTTCATCTATTTGTTCAAATCACTAAGTACTTACTAGATCTCTATTTAATTTTGGCAGTGTCCAACACATAGTAGAGTTTGTTATTCAGTGCTGTGAGTTACTTGATGCTGATGCTGAGAGCTATTCAAAGATCACTAAAAAAAAACAGCTTGCAATATGGTAAGGTGAAATACCAGGTAAGGTGAAATTCAAGGTAGACTGTAATAAATATCACCCAAGTTAAATGGTGTGAGTATTCAGAAAAACATTCCCCTAACCTTCTTTTATACCCCTTTAGCCGAAAACTTTTATGTTGGACTCAGGCATTTTTAAATCATGTATTACAAGGCATTTTTCATAATACAAAGTCTTTTAAAAGTGACTAAGTTATAAAATATTTCTTCTATTTTCCTTCTCAAAGATCTATATCTTCCTCATCAATGTGTCAAGATAACCCTATAGCATTGGTGAACTCTGGTAATCTTGGAAATCATTTTTAAATGTAGAAGCCAAGAAATCAATGGCAATATTTCATCAGCAACATAGGACAGGCTAAGAGTTGAAATAAAGAATTCCTCTACAGATCAGAAATCATCCCCAGTGTTAATCCCATCCATTAAAGCAAGAGAAAAACACCCTAATATCGTCTGTTTAGGTGTCTGCAGGTAAGTACATAGTATTAAATCATTCTTTGTCTTTCTTAGAGATCAAGATAGAGGAAAATTATTAATATTTCTAAATTACCTATGTGGGCTTTGAGAAATAATTAAATTGTATAATGTAGCAATGTTCTGTATTTTTCAGCACCTTGCAAGTTCCCAACACAGCACGTGAATGTAGAAATGGACTTGTTATATTTTTCATACCCACCAACATTCCTGCAATACAGAAGGCAATTAACACATACATGTTAAAGGGCTGACTGAAGAATCATTCTTATTGTAGGTACTCAAGTCAGTTAGGACATTCCTCTATAATCCTCCGTGCTGAATGATGAATGTCCTTGTGGAAATTTCAGTATCTGAGTATTTCTGGAGAAGTTTGAAGTCTATACCTCTAAGTTCCAGGGCCACTGCCATGAACTTCCTTTACCTGGTCAACTCCCACTCAAACTTTCCAACTCAATTGAAATGTCCACGTAGAGGACTTGATTCCCTGAGACTATCATTTATGAACATCTGTCTCATGACTCACCTATATCAGACTTGCCAGAATTATTTATAAAAGTGCAGATTCCTACTTGAGTCAATATTGCTACACTCATGTTCATGGGAGCATTATTCTCAGTAGACAGGGACAGAGGCAAAGTAAATGTCTATCAAGAAATGAACAGAAAAATGAGATATGGAATACGTGTACCATGAAATATTAAAAAAGAAGAAAATTTTCACACATACATTCGACACCATGGATGATCTTTGAATATGTATTGTTGGGGGAAACGTCTAGGGAAAATATGGAGAAGGTGGGGGGATTAAGAAAAATTCTGGAGATGATGGTGCTGATGGTTATACAAGAGTGTGAATATACTTCAGGCTATTGAACTACAGGCTAGAATGGTAAATACTTTGTTATTACTACTTTGTCATTATTTAAAATGCTGTGTTGATTCCTGCCTTTCACCCAAACATGTTAAATCAGAAAATGGAAAGAGGAAAAGGAAATGGTAGGGTTGCAACTGGAAGTTGATGCCATCTGGGTGACTCTAATATAAAAACTCAAGGACACATAAAATTCCCCCTGCTTTATACTTCCACAGCACCTCTGCTCTTTGTGATCACTATAATTTGACTGAAGCTCTGTGAGGGCTGGAGCCATAGCTGTTTTTTTCCAGTACTGCATCCCCAATATTTAGTAAAATACCAGGCTCAGAGCAGAGCTAGTAATGTATATGTTGTTACTTAATTGAAACGTGAGCCTCATAGTTCTTTTTGTACAATCATTTTCTTCAAGGGTTAATCTGAAGACCTGAGATAGCAAACAAAGGACTTTATATCTTATCTAACTCACAGTAACCAATTGTTTGCTGGAAGCATTATTGTTATTATCATCATCATCTTCATCATCATTATCTTTGATAGGGGAAGTATAATTATCCTGGGATCTCAGATCCCTGGAGTCTCCAATAGTGCACTAAAGTGTATATACTTTGTGGATGAGTTTAACATAACTTAGAATTTGTCTAGTTATTCTATATCTTCACTCAAAGTTACCAGGTCTTTGAAAATTTAAAGAAAAGCTAAAATTACAGATTTTCATTTGAAAATTTCAGTTTGAGTAGTTTTTGAAGGATTTTAAAACTCTATGTAGTCTCAACCAAACATATTTGTCTGTGGGCAATGAATTTGTATCATCTGATTCATCCCAAGTTTCAGGGTATACTTTCTCCACCCAAAGCAGAAGTGGAATCATCTAGTTTATTGGACTTACAATGGATTTTTTGTTTTGGAGGCCATCTAGTTCAAATAAATCAAAACAACAGAGGCTAATCCCAGCACTTGGGAGGCTGACAGAGGAAGATCTAGAATTTGATCTAGAAATTGAGGCCAACTTAGCAAGACCTCATCTCAAAAACAAGACAAACAAATAAATAAGTGAAAACAACAATAGAAGCAAAGGAGATGATGATAATGTCTTTGTAATTGTTCTGCCAAGAAGTTCATGGATGTGAAAGCCCAGATTGAATGTTGGTGCATGCTCCCAGCAATATTGAAATTGCTACCAACCCAAGTGGTTGGATAACAGTGTGTGTGCATGGGGGGTGGTCATGTTGTCTGCTCTTATTTGACTGTTTTTACAGTAGGTTTCTTGGTGAACTACTTACTGCCTTTGCAGGAGGATATTTACCTATTCTTTGAAGAACAAAATTATTTCCTACAGCTAGGGGGCTCTAGCAGTCCATCTTTTAGACACAAATGGGTTTGCTGTAATTCACAAATTTAAAATGGATGACTTTGCATTGTTATGTCCACATATCAATGGATTAATATAATTTAAGCATTTTAATACATATGAAAAATAGATATTTTGTCAAAATCCCTCTTTCACTTTTTCTTTACATTAAATTTTTCTATGTGTAAGTAAACTTCTTAATATTAGAGTGACAATGTTCTTCAAAATATCTAAATGGAAAATAGATATCTACTTTTATTGGAAACTATTGTCAGGTCTGGTAATCATACTTTACATTTACGTTGGTACATTTTATATTAGTTTTTACTAGTACATCTAGGAGAGAACTGTAGGTTGACATTGATAGATAACAAGAAATAAACTCACTCCACAAAAATGACATAATTTGACCGTTTAAAAACCCAAACAACTTTTCAGCTTTTAGAGATGCTCAACAAAAGAAGATTTAAGTGGAGCATCTGGAGTTTTCATCTGCTTGTCACTTGTGCTATTTTTTCTGACATTTCCACTATCAAGGCACTGAAATGTACTAATTTAGCCTTAATTCCCAGTTTCTCCTTCTTGTGCCCTCCACTCTGCTCTAGGATATGTTTTAAAAGCACTTAGAGGCACTTAATGGGCAGATTTAGCAAAATCTTCATCCTGTTTTCACAGATCAGTCGCATACAAAAGACTGAATAAACTCTTTCCCCTTCTTGCCCTTCATCCCCTAGAAACATTGATTGTGGTCAAGGTGGGGGACGCAGAGGGAGATTTCTCTTGTATGGAAGCTGCACAGAAAAAAAAATTTGAATTGGTTCTTTTCAGATGCTAAATACCCACTTCCTCTTTCTTATCAGCCACTTTAATGTAGTACTGGAAATAACAGTACTTAAACAACTACCCACACATATTTTCAGTTTCATGAATATCTCAAATATCACTATTTCTCACATATACTGAATTGAGGAAAATAGAAAACGCATTTTATTCCAGACTCTTATTTCAAATTTGCAAACTCAAGAGAGTTTAAGGGAAATACAATCCACATGTTTCTGGGCATTTCTACTTAAATACATTCATCCAAAGGGTTGTTTTTTTACCCCTTCATGAAAGTGATTTAATGCCTAGGAAGCCTCCAAGATAAATTTTGATATTCTGCTCTTTTTAACTAAGAAAAAGGAAGCTTCTTTGAGATGATTAAATTACTATAAACACTTTAGAATTTGACTTTGACTTGAATTTAAAAGTCATTTTGGTAAAGGTGAGTTCTGAAATCACTTCTAAACTATTCCATTACATAATCCCTCTTCTATTTTTATCACTCCCTTTATTACAATGTCTCGCATCCTTTTTGTATAGTAAATCATTCATTCATTCACTCACATTGTGTTTAGCATACCTACTTGTGCCAGATTGCACTGGGGGCTGGGGAGAGCAAAGAACACAACAAACACATCCCTGCTCATACATGTAGAGAGTCCAGTGGAAGAGAGAGATGCTGAACAAAGGATTCAGAGTGTGATGAAAGAATGCCAAGGAGTAGTGGAGAAGGTGTCATAGAAGAAGGGTCTATTGTCTAAACTGAGAACTTCAGTCAGTCAAAACAGGGCTCAAGAGCCAAGTGAATAAGGCAGCAAGTATTAAACTCTGAGGTGAAACAGAAAGGAGACCAATGTGGTTGAAGCTTAGGCAAGAGAGGAATAGGGGTGCAAGATATGGCTAGGGCAGGTCATGCGAGACCCCACATCTTTACCTGCCTGTAAGGATTCACACAAGGATGAGGCAGGAGGGTCCCAAGTTTGAGTCCAGCTGGGGCAACTTTGTGGTAAGACTTTGTTTCAAAATTTACAACTAGCTAACTAAATCAGTGGCTGGGGATGTAGCTCACTGAAAAGGGCCTGAGTTCTAGCCCCAGTAACACACACATACACACACGTATCACAGCACAGTCGTGGCCATTGAAAGGGACAACACTGGTCATCTTCCCCATAGGCTGACATATCTAGATTAGTCCACTGGAAC
Source organism: Thryonomys swinderianus (assembly GCA_004025085.1). NCBI lineage: Eukaryota > Metazoa > Chordata > Mammalia > Rodentia > Thryonomyidae > Thryonomys > Thryonomys swinderianus. The sequence continues at coordinate 5,087 of PVIC010001113.1, forward strand.
CTGACTGCCACCAGCAGAGGAAAATAAACAATAGTCCACTGAAGTAGTTTAAATTATTTTAGATACAAATAGATACAAGTTTAGACACTGTCCATGTCATCTCCATGCATATGCACACATATAGATGTATGTATGCCTCTTTCCCATTTTATTACCTTTTAAGCTAAGCCTTCCTCCTCTGTCACTATCATTACATTGGTTTAGATGTATGTGTGATTTATGATATTTAGACTTATGTGCTTATATTTCATATTTTTCATGGCCTTGACATTGAAAATAAGTTCTTTAGTCTCTTTGCCTCTAGGTTCTCACTTCAGACCTCCAAAGTGTTTCTCCAAAATGGCTTAAAGATGTCATTTCCCTAATTAGAAATTTCTGAGAAGTCCTATGAACCTCTGATAAATCTCCTTTGCTCAAGTTGCAGAATCCAGAGTCACCTCTGGCCCATCCTATCCCACTGCTAACTTCCCTCCACCTACTTCCAACACCCTGGACTATAGGCACCCAGCCACACAAAGTCCTCTTTCTTCATTTGATGAAATATATTTCCACCTATGCAGGGAAACACTGGATTCCAAGAAATGAAAATAACAGCTAGACTCCTAAGCATCTAAGAGTCTAATGTATTGAAAAAGTGGAAGTTTGGGCTGAGGATTTAACTCAGTGGTTCTGCCTGGCAAGTGAAAGGTCCCAAATTCGATCTCCAGTGTCATATACCACAGTGCTGGACATGGTGACTCATACCTGTAATCCTAGCATCATCAGTACCACGCACCATAATGCTGAGCATGGTGGCTCATGCCTATAATCCCAGTACTGGGGAGGGAGAGACAGAAGGATTACTGTGAATTCGAGGCTATCCTGGGCTACATAGTCCAGCCTGAATACAAAGTGAGACCCTGTCTCAAAAAAAAAAAAAAGTTGAAGTTTAGTGGGCACTGAATTGGACATACTCCGTTTATATGTTGAAATTCTAACCTGGTAGCTTAGAGTGTGACCTTATTTGAGAACAGGATATTTATAGAGATATACACTTTAAATGAGCTAAGTTAAAAGAGGCATTAGTGTGGACACTAATTCATTACAGTTGGTGTCATTTAACAAAGGAGAAATTTGGGTATACATACACACACACACGGAGAATGCCATGTAAACATGAAGGCAGAGAGAAGAGTGGTCTATCAACACATCAAGAAACAACAGATTGTCAACAAACAACTAGAAGAGAAGCATGAAACAGACTTTCTCATCACTCTCTGGAGGAACTAACCTGACATCTTCCAGACTAGCCTACTGAGAGCATCTCAGAAAGGCAAAGCAGGGCCAGGGATTTAGCTCAGTGGACCCAATGTCTGCCTGGCAAGCACAAGGTCCCCAGTTTGATCCCCAGTACCACATACCACAATGCCAGGTATGTTGGCTGTAGCCCCAGCACATGGGAGGCAGAGGCAGGAGGATTGCCAAGAGTTTGAAGCTATCCTGGGATACATAGTGAGTTCAGGGCCAGCATGCACTGCAAAGTGAGACCCTGTCTCAAAAAAATCTAAGCCAAAAAAAAAAAAAAAAAAAGGCAAAACAAAGATCATTCCATTGAAACAGTTTAAAGTACGTATAGGTAAGACAGATCTCTTGCAGCACCGAAGCAGTAAATTTCTGCTATTTAAACCACCAAGCCCAAGGAAACTAACTAAAGCAAAGTTAAATGATTCAGACTTTAATATGTGAATGTAAACCCTACATCTCCAAGAGAGGGTGCTATGGCTTGTATGTAGATGACTCTCAAAACCTCATGTGTTCATGAGTGGAGCTTTTTGGAGCTGGCTGGACCTAGGGTCTTTGGTACTGAGATTAAGGATGTGTGGGTAGTAAATCAGTCCACGGCTTGGTAAGTCCTGGAACACCTTCCTTTACAAAGTGAATCTGTAAGTGGACATTTTTTTTTCTTTTTGTCCATGGGGAAAGGTGAATGAAATAACTCCTGATGGTGAGAGAGAAAACATTTGGAGCAACCAGATGTTTCACTTTATCTCTAAGTACCACCTTGACCCAGGATCAGTTGTATAATTTGCAGGGCCCAGTGTAAAGTGAAAACAAAGGACTCTGTGCATAAATTATTAAGACTTTCAAAATTGTGACATCAGAGCATTAAACCCAACTTAAGCCCCTTCTTAAATATGGGGACCCCTATATGTTTGGGTGAATCTCAATGTTCAAGATGTCAACTTTGTTTTGACCAGTTCAACACAAATCTTTACAATATTACACCACCACCAGTTCATTTCACGAACCACCTTTAAAATGTTTTTGTGTTGGGATACTCAAAAATACCTTCAGGTTTGATGACTCTCTACATAGGATTCAGCATAAAAATGAATTCATGGCTGTGATTTGTTACAGAAAAAGGAGGCAAAGCAAACACAGCAAAATAAAATGTCCATGAGGCTAAATACAGAGACTTCCCAGGATCCTCTGCTGGAGGAGTTACACAGAATGCTCATGAGAGATTCAGTGTCCAGGGATTCTTTAGGGAGTTGGTACATTGTCACCCTCTGCCTACCATGTACCAAAATCCTAATTGTGCTAATAAGCATTTACATTCATAAGACATAGCATATTCAAGCACAAATCCGTTTATCTGACACTTTTGCCTACTCCAGTGGAGGGGATGAACCTATCAATGACTTCAAGTTTCTTTTGGTCTGTGTTTGAAGATGATTCCTCTAGAAAGCCTGTAAAAGATGGCATGTAAGTGAGTTACAGTGACCTGGTTTAGAAAATTGTTTCTAGCGCTGCTTCTACAACTTGCTGGGGCAAGAGGTGAATGCAAAAATTCACTATACCTGTTTTAGAACTACTGGATTCAAGATTTTTGTATAATGTCAAACGGCTGAGGTCTTCCTACACATAGTTACCCAAACTTGACTTCTAATTTCCAGAAGTGATTTTCTTTTAGAGAGTGTGGTGCTTTCTACTCAGGACCACCTGCAAGGCAAAGTTGTTGTCCTGTCTCTGTCCAGCCAAGGAGATATAAACTCATACTGAAGTACAACTGATAGCTAATTTAATGACTCTAAGGTAATTCTCCCAAGGATGCTTATGGTTTAACGGGGCTATTAATTACATCACAGCCTTACAGATAGACCTGCAATTAACAAAGTAAACTGAAGTTTTGGTACTACAATCACTTGGTAAGTCCTGGAAGGTACATTCATTGTTAAAATGGAAGACTAAGAGGAATCTCAGTTAAGTCTGATGAAAAGCTTCACTAACTTCACTTACAGTGAAAACAACCCAGGTAAATTCAAATACCTCTGAATATTTTGGGAAGGAAAATCAGCAAGGGGTCTGGGCTATCTCTAAGCGATCAGATTTCTATTTATCCCAATTGTCTTTTGTTTTGATCAGTCTATGCACATAAGGCTATTTCATAAATGGAGATGTTAAATAATTCACTAATAGTTCCAATGATAAGTTATTATTTAACACTTGTCAATCCAATGTGTCAAGGAATGGATAACATAATTTTTTTTTTTTGCCCTGTGGAATATGAAAAATCTTGGATAGACAGCATGGCACATCAGAAAGAACACTGCTTTTGAAACTTGGCTCTTCGACTAAGAAATTGAGTGGCTTTAAGCAAGTCACTGGACAACTCTGAGCTCAGTATTCTCACCTGCTTTCAGAAAAAAAATAACTTTTCTCCATCACCCAGTAGGTATAAATACCAAATAGCATAATGTAATTCACATAAAAATGGTTGATAAATTATAAAGAGTATGTGTGTGTGCTCACACTTAAAAATAAGAGAAAGCAGTTGCATTTAAGAAAGCCAGCACATTTAACAAATGATGGCAATAACCCAAGCCCATTACGGGGAGCAGTTATTGTCATTGTCTGCATCACTGATGGCACAATTAACTTAATTAACACATACCTCTGTGGCAAGTCTGCTGAAATAACACTTTTCCTTCTAACGTACCCATGCCTTGCCAGCCGGGCATCTCCAAGTCATGTATCTTCCAAGTGGGGAGGCCAGAGAGTTAAATGGCTTGTCTTTGGTATGCAGGAAACAGAATTCCAGAACATCTATATCATTAGCAGTTTGGATTGCTATAAAAATATCAGAAGCCTCACAAAAATCTTGTAGAATAGGACAGAAACCAATGCATCTTCAAGTAGAGGTATGTCTGGATGGTATGACTATGACCCCTTACAGCAGTGGTCACAAATTTATGGCACACATGTTATTTGTTTTCCTTTTAAAACAAAAGGTGTTAATGTATGAGCTGTTTTTCCTAAACTAAAATCTCAGTATTCAGGTTTAATTGCAGTGTTGGCACTTTGCCATACGTAAGTGGATTTGAGATTGTAGTTTGGGCAATCATTTCTAAAAGGGTTGCATCACTTCCACAAGGAATCCACTGTCATTAAATCTGGGGTGACTTCCCCAAGAAAGGAGCCTTGAGCCTTTAGTCTATCCTGGTAGATATGAGGGTTTTGACACATGAGAGTGAGTTCATGTCTACATGAGAAGAAATTCTGTAGATGTACCAGCTTCTCCATAGCACAGTCTTTCATTGATTTCCATAACTGAGTGCTATTCAGGGCTGAAAAAGAAGTCCTGGGATAAAGAAATATATCAATTCTCTTCTGGGCATCTTTCATTTCCTTTCAATTCTCCATAACTGAAAAGCTCTCAGGAATGTTCTCCTCTCCTCTTAATTCTGTGGATCTAGCTCATTTTCTACCTTACTACCTAGAACTTTATTTTTATTCCCACTCAAGTTCATAGTTCATGCTGTTTCCTTACGATGTTATTTGATTATTTCAGATATGCAGCTCATCTCCCCAATGAGATTGCAGTTCTCTTCAGAGACAATATTCTAAAAGAGGGCAGGTTTATGATAAATACTCCTAAAATAATGATAATTAAATTTACCTTTCTTTTCTTTTACTGGAAATTATATTCTATAATATTGGCTGTATGTATTTGGAGATGCAACATATTAGTGGTTTCAATGAGAAGTTTATTCATCTTGTGGATAATAGTTTGGAGTGGGAGGTTCAGGGAAGGTGGGCAGCTGTGCCCCTGAAAGTGATCCGAGACTCAGCCCCCTTCTGTCTCATCACTCTGCTTCCCTTTTTGTGTGGTTCTCATATTCCTGGTTGAAACAGATGGGTGGATGATGGAAATATGGAAGTAAGGGTAGCTTCTCGGAGGTTCTTTGTAATATTTCTTCCACAATTTATTCATCAGATCTTGGCCCCTACCATAAGTGGCTGCAGGGAGAGATGGAAAATGTAGTCTTTATTCTGGCACTTGTACAAATAAAAATTCAGTGCTATTACCATGATATGATGGATTTCAAAGGTTTTCAACAATGAGTTATGATTAGAAATACATTTTATGGGCCGGAGGGTTAGCTCAGTGGTTCCAGCGCCTGCCTCGCAAGCGCAAGGTCCTGAGTTCGATCCCCGGTGACCACATATAATGCTGGGCGTGGAGACACACCCACCCACAATCAACACCGCATACCACAATGCCAGGCGTGGTGGCTCACGCCTGTAATCCCAGCACTCGGGAGGCAGAGCAGGAGGATTGCTGAGTTCGCGGCGGCTTGCCTGGGCACCATAGTGAGCTCAGGGCCAGCCTGAACTACAAAGCGAGACCCTATCTCAAAAAGCAAAAAAAAAAAAAAAAAAAAAAGAAATACATTTTATATGACGACTCAGATCAGCATAATACACACATAGAAATAAAAGTTTTGTGAAGGAACACATAGCCCTACTTTGTATGACATATTTTCATGTTTTATAAAATAAGTGCCAGGCATGGCAGCATGTGTCCATAATCTTAGTTACTCAGAAGGCTGAGGCAGGAGAATGAAAAGTTTGAGATCTTCTCAAATTAGTGAGCCCTTATCTTGAAATATAAAGGATGAGGAGGCTCAGGATGACCAGAAAAATAAGTTTATAAAATTTTATATACATACATATCTTTTTTTTTTTTGAGGCAGGGTCTTGCTTTGTAGTTCAGGCTGGCCCTCAGCTCACTATGTAGCCCAGACAAGCCTGGAATTCAGCAGTCCTCCTGCCTCTGCCTCCCGAGTGCTGGGATTACAGGCTTGAGCCACCATGCCCGGCACTATGGTATGTGGTATTGATTGCTGGTGGGCGTGAGTCACCACACCCAGCATTGTATGTGGTTACCAGGATCCAACTCAGGGCCTTGCACTTGCAAGGCAGGCGCTGGAACCACTGAACTAAATCTCTGGCCCCGATCTTTGTGTATTTTAAGCTTAACCAACAATTTCGATTAAAATTAAATAGATCTCATTTTAATTCTCTGTTATGGCCTCAGACTTAAGAACTGTGTCAAAGGGAGCCTCCTGTCTTCATTGCGAAACATATCTCCGAGGTTTCCCTAATTCACTTCTGTGCTAGCATAATCTATATGTATACAGATTTGTCGTTCCTTCTGTAGATGTCAGACTTGAGGAAAACCTCGCATTGTATGATGTGTTTTCCTTGACAGTTTCAACTGACTTTTGTCAGATTTTTGACAGGGGAAAATAAAACCAACAACTTTGAGACCATTACATTGCATTTGTTTTCAGTCACAGCTTTGGAGGAGTTTGAAATGACTTCTACATGATGTCACAATAGATGCTTTAAAACAGGCCCCAAATCCTTTGTGCTATAAGCACCACTGGCTTAATTCGTTCCGGAGGAGGAATCTTCTTTAATTGCGAACTAATTGTGTTATGGGCTCCTACTACGTTGCTTCCAGAGGTTTCAGTTGTGGTAAACAGTGCCTTTCTATGGCATTTATTGAAAGATGCCTGGGTAAGAGGCACGACAAGAGCAGCAATAGGACACAGAGCCTCCTTTGTTGCATCAGGGTCCATGAACCCCAAGTCCTGGGTCGCATTGCTGTTTCTCCGGCTTCATCCTTGCCATGGGGCTTCTCACACCACTTCAGACCTAATGAACGTCAACAGACATGAGAAGTTTTTACCACCTTAAAGGCTGCTAAAAGGCTCCTGAAGAAATGAGTCAATGTTTTCAGTCTTGTTTTCCTTCCACGTCCCAGAGCTACTCGGATTGGCATCTGTGTTTGCTGCCTCCAGAGACAGAGAGAGGCTAATTACTGGACAAAGCTGGGGATTAAGCTTTCCTCTTGCCCTTCTGAAGGAACAGTCCCATTGGACACAGGGCTTACAGCTTATTAGGAGAGTGGTGCAGAGAAAAGGTGTTTCTTCAATGCAGTCCCCCATCTTGCCTGAGTAAAAAGGACTGAAATGGACAGGGCTTTTAATCCAATACCTTTGGAAATCACTAGAAAACCCTTGCAAATCTGCCGAAGATGGGATATCTTGTGCCATATATTCAAGCAATAAGACATGACAAGCACTTTATTTCATCAGGGCCACACACCTTATGCATTTTGTGGCAGAAGGCCAGAGCACAAATGACTTCAACTCTCATGGATATTCTTCTACAAATGCATTAAAATCCTTGCACTGACTTATTAGTACTAAGAAATGAAAATTACCTGAAAACTAAGGAGGAAGAGAGATTTCTTAAGACAGGTTCAGAAGGGTCAGGTACCCTGACAGCCCATAAGAAACTTCCATTTGCAAATAATGTCCGAAAGACACATCTTAATATAGGGAACCTAGATAAGGACTCTGAAATCTGAGAAGCCCTCTTCCTGTATTGCCAAAGGGCAAGTGTCAAAGTACAGCATTGAGGCGAGAATCGTGTCAGCACACAGACCAGTACACCAACTTTCTGGTTTGGATGATTAATATTTTCTCATTTTCCCTAAAAGATTGCAAGAGCACTTGTATGTTTGTGGAAGAATTCATAACACTTTGGGCCAATTTATCTTTTTAAAATTTGCCTCAGAACATGACAGCTTCGAGGTGGTTGTAATCTGGCCCTTCTCCCAGAGAGAGGCGCTTTTCTAGATGATTAGAGAACTTCAGGTAAGAATGTTTCTCTGCTTCTGGCTTTTTGCCTTAAAATATGACCTAAGGCAAGCTATCATTTCCCAGAAATGAAATGTGTCATATGTTACTATTAAAGTGAGCTAGAAAAAGAGCATTCTATTACAATAATGGGTTTTGTTTAAAAAAATATAAATGTCAAATCCCCAAAGGAATAATATATACTTGATACTATTATTGAAACAGAAATACTAGTAATTGTATAAGGTACTTATATTTTATATTGGTCATATAGTAAAGGGATTGCATAAATCTTTCAGTAGAATTATGGTGTTAGAGAAGATAAGAAATAGCATCACTTATTCATGCAATCAATTGACATTTGTTGGTGGTGACTATGTGTCAGTCATGAGTCTAAATGCTGGAGATGCAAAAAATAAAAATGACTACAATATCTTCCTGCCTTCAAGAAGCTCACATTTCAGTTGAAGAGACAGATGGAGTGGGTAAATCAGAATAATGCCACAAATATGACAGAGGTTCCAATGAGACTGAGAGCTACACTACATGAAACTGAGCTCCGAGAACAGAGTTTTGCTATCCTCAGTGACCTGTTCAGCTGACCTGACTCTGAAAATAGCAGAATGAAACACATATTAAGCAGATGGAACAGAATAGGCAAATTTGTAGCAGCAAAAATTAAGCTGCTACAAATAAGCGAGTAAGTAAAATCATGGCCTATTTGGAGACTAGAGAGTAGTTTTGTTTATTTACAGAGTAAAGCCTGTCAAACTATCATCATATAATGAGCTCTGATCAGCTAGTTTAAGTTAAATAAATATGAATGACTTTTGACCAGTATAACTTCACAAAATGAATGTATTTTACATTAGGGTCTATAGGACCAATGTAATGACAGTAAGAGACAAAGTGTTACATGGAATAAAACTGTCATACTCACCATGACTCATCTGCTAACTTATGAAAATACATCAAGAAATACAAGATGATTATCATTTCAAGTGTTTATGGGTGGATTGAACCTAATTTTGTAGCATTAAAACCAATTTTCTGCGGAGAAAACATGTCATAGAGAATTGGGTGAAGCTTTCAAATTACTAATATTTTATATTTCAATGTCACCTTTTATCCTAAGAATAGTCTTGCACACATAAGGACAAATAATCATCAAGGAAACACAGATAGCATTAACACAGTAAATCACTGCTTTTCTATCCTCCATACTCCAAGAGTTTTCTGCCTATATATTTCCCTCACTCTTATCAATCAGTGGATACAATTGTAAAGCAATGATTTTTATTCCATTCTACTACAAGTCTGAAGCTAGGGTATGGGCCACAACTTCCCATTAGTAGTTCTCCTGGGGGGGGGGTGAGCTTTTGACATATCCATCCCTCTGCTGCTTGGCCTTTATGCCTACTGATCTCATCTTGAGTGGAAAACATATCTGGCATTGGCTGTGTCTTTATGGATTTTACAACTTTCCCAAGAAAGTAATAGAGTATCATCATCATTATCAACATGAACATTGTCATTAAGTCCACAACAGTATCTCCCACTACTGTTATTGTTTCTATATCGCTCACTCTATGACTGCACAAATCTACTATTCTAAGAATTTATACATGCACCATATTAACTAGTTTATTACCAACATTGTCCAAAATAGTAGTTATTAGCCACATGTGGCTATTGATTAGTGGTACCAAGAACTACATTTTTCTGTATTTAACTTTAATTAATTTCATTGAAATAGCCACATGGCTAATGATGATTGTATTGGATAAATAGTTACAGCAGCTGGTGCTGTATAATTATTATTTTGAAATACAAATTCTGTTTTCATCATCAGTAAGAATGTAATTCTTTGAGTGACTCATTTGAAGAATGGGTCTGAAATATTCTTGAAGCTACAAGTAGCTTAAAATAGGTTCTATATACTAGTTTTGGAGAATTTTTAGTCCACCTTTCTTCCACCCTTAGATGTCTGTGGAATATATAGGGTAACATGCAGTCATTCATAAACCAAAAACTTATGAAATACTTGAATGATGTTTTAAAGGAAACCTCATTGTCATCCAACCATCCCACTGGACACAGTGATCAGCATGCCAGTCTATCTGCTGAAAAGCAGAATCTCATACAATTACTGATCTCTCAAAGGAAGACCTACACTTCCATTTATAAAGGGATAAAAAAAAGTCTTATGTTTTGAGTGACTGTTATGAAACAGCCTTCAGATAAACTCTCAACTTTTTAGCCTTCCTCTCACCCAAATCACCTTGCTCTAGTTTGTGTGTGAGAATAGGGGAATAAACTTCTTTAGAGCAAAGAAACTGACTGGAAGACTTAATTATATTTCTGATTAGTCCATCCTGTAAGTCTGACTTACTACTGCTAGAGAAAGAAAAGTAGGCTCTTGGTTTGAACCATCTGTTGCGAAAATGCGACATATGTTTGGCTTTGTTAGAGTAAACAACCAAGTGTAAACTGATACACTGAACAAGAAACCTGTGTCGTGTGTGTGTGTGTGTGTGTGTGTGTGTGTGTGTTGGAGAGATGCCTGATAGGAGCTTCAGTTTCTTCACTCCGTCTCTAAGGGTCATGTGTGCAGCCAAGGAAGTGTGCTTTGTTGGAATGTCCGCCGGTTGCGGGTTTTGGGGTGCACACTGAGGCGCAGACACTTTTTGGCAACTCTAAACAATGAGCAGTGCACAGACCAGAAGCTTCATGGCTGAAGGGGCTCCTGGCTGATGCACAGTTGAAAGGAGAGCTATACACTTCTCCTCCTGTTCCTCCTGCTCTGACACCCAGGGCCTCAGACTTCAAACAATGCTCTTGCCCTTTTCAATTAACCCCCCTCGATCAGAATGATGGTTACAGTTTTATCCTTCAAGGCAGCCCATTGTTCGGAGTGATGGGTTTGCAGATTTGACACCTGAGCTCAAGCGAACTTGATTCAAATTCAATTTCCCTGAGATGAACTTGGACATCAGCGGAGATCTTGAATACAAGTTCTGTGGCTGCCAGACAGACCCCAGCCACAGTTCCCCAAAACCAATCTCCAACCTAGTGCAGACTGGGGTGCCCCTGGTGCCTCTTGGTGAGCCCTAAGTGAAAAGCCCCTCTGAAGGAGTAGCGGGTCAGCAGCAGGGTTGGGAAAAAACGGTCCCAGAGGTTGGAGCTGTGTTACTAGTTTGGGGTTTTCTGTCTGTTTGTTTGAATTTACTCTTGCAACAACCAAGATAGAAGTTCCTTTATAAATTCCCCAAAGCCAGGTCTGACCAGACTTCAAGGTAGTAGGTTGGGGTCTCAGGGAGTGTCTTGCTGGGTAGACACTGTACTACACATACGGGGTGTGTTGTTTGAGTGTGTGTTCCCAGATATGAGCGGGCGGGTGAGTACATCCCAGTCATTGCTCAGGGGCTTGAATTTGAGTGTTTTCAACGGGGCAAGTGTTGAGTCACAGCCGCTCTTGTCGTGGGACAAAAACTTTGGTTCCGATAAGTCTAGCAGGGGCATAATAAGAGGGGCCCTTGTGCATTGTACTCTCTGTGAACGTGCTCGAGTGAGGGGGAAGAGGGAGAGGGAGGAAGGAGGGACTGAGAAACCGAGAAGGTGGAAGGGAAAGGAGGAGGGCGAGGGCGAGGCAGAGGGGGAGGGAGAGGCAGAGGGGGAGGGAGAGGGAGAGGCAGAGGCAGAGGCAGAGGCAGAGGCAGAGGCAGAGGCAGAGGCAGAGGCAGAGGCAGAGGCGAGAGAGAGAGGCGAGAACTGGCGGCGCCGGCTGGCTGCGGAGCGCTGCGTATCCGGTGCGCGCTTTCTGGTCAGCCCGGGGGTCCGAGGCGGCCGGGCGTGTGCAGCTGCCGCGGGGGTGCGGACGAGCTTCTGAGGCGAGGCGGTGCCCTGAGGGGCGGCGGGAACAAATCCAGAGCGAGAGTGGTCCGGCCTGGAGAAAGCTGGCCGCGCTGTGTTCTTCACCGCCTCCAACACGCTAACATCCCCCGGAGCATCCCAGGCGGGTGGGTCTCCGCTCAGAAATCGCCCTGACCAACTCGGCCCTCGGACCTCTATAAGATTATTGTGTCTAGCGCAGAAAAAGTGAGCCCGGAAAGAGAAAAAGGGTGTGGGGGGGGAGACATCTCCAAAGAATGAATGAAGGAATAAATAAATAACTGCCTTCTCGCTGCAGCTGGACGCGGTCTGTTGAGTCCAGGTCGGTGGCCTTTGGAGTTTCCTCGTACTGTTTGGAAACCCACCTCCGCTTCCCCTCTGCTGCCCTAGACACCCCTTTCCACCTCGCAGGCCAACTTCGGGCTCCCGGGGAGGGGTCCGGTTTGCGGCTCCGGGTCGCACCTGCCCCGCGCACGGGGCTGCGGCCGAGCACGCCTTCCCCGCCCGGCGCCTAGCGAGAATGCGCCGAGTCCCGGGCGCTCGGGCGAGAGTGTCGGAAGCGCCGCCGCCGAGGACGGAGTCGAGGGCGCGCTGCGCGCAAGGGCGCGGAAGCGGGAGCGGGTTCCAGCCACAGCCCAGACCCGGGTCCTCTCGCTCGGACGCCTGGGAAGGCGGCGACCTCCGGGGGGGTGGGGTCGGCGGCTACCGGGTGTAGCGATTGGCGGTTCGGATGCGGAGGGCCGGCGGCGGAGCCTGCCACGGAGCTGGCGCTCGGGCGAGAGGAGGGGGCGTCCAACTTCCCGCAGGAGGGGCTCGTTCCGCGCCGGAACTGGCTGCGAAGCTGCGGTCGTCGCCGCCGCCGCCGAGGGCTCCGACTCCGGGCAGCTGCTGGCTCCGCTTGTGGCGCTCGGAAAGTGATATTGATTTATTTATTCGCTTACGTTCAGTCTCTGGGGTTGCAACCGATAAACACCCCCTCGGACTTTAGGAGCCTGCGTCCGACCTCCGCAGCCCACTGCAGCCCGTTTAGCCCCCTCCCCCCAGACGCGCACTAGCCACGGCCAGCGCCCGGCCGGGTAGGGGTGGGTCTTCGCCTGGGTGTTGCAAAGTCCCCCGGGCGGGAGCGAGGGAGGGGAGAGTGGCGGTCGGGGCGGGAGGTTTCAGGGCTCCGGGCTCTCATTTTAAAGCGCCTTCTCTCTTCCAGGTTGGGTCGGACCTGAACCTCTAATAGCAGAACCGCCTCCTAACCTCGCGCACTCCCGGAGCTGAATTGCCGGTGACGGTGGCGGCGGACTGGCCGGGGTTTTCCTGTCGCACTGGATGGAGCTGAAGTTTGGGTTGCCAGAAGATCGCGGCCATCCGGGGATCGCTGCACGCTGAGCTCCCTCCGAGAGACCCAGCGGCGGCTCGGGATTTCTTTTGGGGGGGGCGGGGACCAGCCGTGAGCCGGCACCATGCTCTTGGCGACCCTGTACTTCGCACTGCCGCTCCTGGGTAAGTCGAGGCCTCCACTGGCTTACTTACCTGAGTTTTTTCCTTGGGTGTCTCTCGTCATTACTCACCCTCTTTAAAAAAAAAATGCGGCGCGGGTGCGGTAGATGTGGGACGAGGAAGTTTCATTTTGGGGAAGGGGCTCCGGAATCCCTGAGGCTTGGAAGCGGTGACTGCATGGCGCTGCCTGAAGCGCTTCAGGCTTGAGGTGTATTTTTTCCCCCCTGTGCCTTTGACCCAGACAGGCGGGGAGCGAAGGAGGTTGAACCTCCACCCGGGCCTAGCGCCCCCTTCAAGCCCCCGAGGAGGCGCGTGGGCAGGTGGAGTGTGGGTCGCACTGGGCCGAAAGAGCAAACTTCGAAAGGAAAACTTTTCTCAGAACCGCGTCTCGGCGCTCCCCGCCGGGCAGACTGCGGACCGTTGCTCACCGGGCTCTCACCCAGCCCGCGCTGGGCTCCCAGTGCGCCTCCGCGCTCCTGCCCGAGCGCCTCGGCTGCCGCCCAGCCGGACCCCGAAGAGCAGCGCGTCGGCCCGGCGTTTCCGAGAAGGCGGGGCAGCCGCTGGGGCCGAGCCGCCCGGCGAGGTGGGGCGCAGTGGGTGCCGTAGGCTGTGGGGCAAACCCGCAAAGCCAGGGTTCGTGTGGGGCGTCTCGTCCCGTCCTGGCCGCAGAGGAGGGGGTTTCCAGGGGCGAACTCCGGAGCACGGAGTGGCCCCACTCACTTCCCAGGGCGCCCAGCGCTGGGCGAGCTTTGTCGTCCCGGGCGTGCGCTCCTCTGGGGTCTGGCGTTGGGCCCTCTGAGGCCCCCTTTAAGTTCTTCTCCGCCCCGCAGACCTGCTCCTGTCCGCCGAGGTGAGCGGCGGGGACCGCCTGGACTGCGTGAAAGCCAGCGACCAGTGCCTGAGGGAGCAGAGCTGCAGCTCTAAGTATCGCACACTGAGGCAGTGCGTGGCGGGCAAGGAGACCAACTTCAGCCTGGCATCGGGCCTGGAGGCCAAGGATGAGTGTCGCAGCGCCATGGAGGCCTTGAAGCAGAAGTCACTCTACAACTGCCGCTGCAAGCGGGGCATGAAAAAGGAGAAGAATTGCCTGCGCATCTACTGGAGCATGTACCAGAGCTTGCAGGGTATGCGCCCACCGCCTGCCACCCACTGCTCAGCCCTCTGGAGGGCAGAGCCCCCGTGGTCCTGGGCCAGCAGAGCTCACCCTCGCTCAGTTCCCCGCAGCTGCGGAGTGAGGACCTTTCATTGGCCCTAAGGGACGGCAGCAGCTGGTGTTTGCCGAGGCTGAGCAGCATTGTGCTGCTGGTTGTTGGAAAACCCAAGAATGGGTGGGACGCTCCTGGAGGCCGCTGGCCTTTTTGAAACCTGGTCAGAACCTCCGAGTAGGGACCCTTTAAAAACCACCCAAGGAACCCACAACGTCTCTCCAAGGAGAGCCAGGGGAAGCTCTGGCTGGCTTCACAGAACAGTGATACATACAGTGGCTTGCATTGCATTTTGTCAGATTCCTCCTTTTTTCTCTTCTCCCTATTCTGACATGGGAAGGGGGGACCCTCTAAAAGGTTCAGTGGACTCCGTTTTGTCTTTACCCTCTCAAAGCTGATCAAAGGCAGATGAAAAACCATTTGTCATCTTAGATTAGCTGAGTTTTGAACCAGCTGCTGTGCTTCCACTTTGGTTAGCAGCAAAGTAGCCCAGGGAGAGAAGGATCACTTGTCACAGCCTCCCATTCTAATGAGAAATTTCCAAAGGAGCTCCAATTTGCAAATCTGATGCGAAATCCTGTGTTATTAATTCTTCACTGAGGCTCATCCTGAAAAATTGCAATGTACAGATTTGATCTGTCAGGTACAATAACTTCCTCCTGAATCTGTATTCATGAAAATCTGTTCCAGAGGTGGATTCTGTTAGTAGCCAGACTGCCTGTTTTCTGACTGTGTGCAGTATGGACCATACAAGAGTGGAGGCTCTTCTGGGGCACCTCTCTTCCATTGGCTCCTGGAGGCAAGCGAGGCTTGTGATGTCATTGGCACTTCTCGCTCTTTTCAGTTCTTTGTGGAGGGGGAGAGTTTTCTGGCAAGAAGCAGGTTGGGTTCTTCTTCAGTGTTTTCATGGCACCCTGGGGAGAACAAACATAACAGAGATAGAGGAATGAAAAGAAATAACCATTGCCAAACACATGCATTTGAAACCTTTGCAAGTTTTAGTATCTTTTTTTTGTTGCACAGTCATAACATAATTTGAATTCAGATTAAGCAGCAACACTTTGTGTGAAATGGATCTATTTTTCAGATATGAGCCCAACCTTTCTGTTGTTGTAGGCAATGATCTGCTTGAGGATTCCCCGTATGAGCCAGTTAACAGCAGGTTGTCAGATATATTCCGGGTGGTTCCATTTATATCAGGTAAGCAGAATTATACTTTCACTCTGATGCCTTTGGCAGCTTGAAGTCCATTGGCTTGCTTCTCTTTGGCTCTTGAATAGTGTATAGTGTTTTTGGAAATTAGAATTAAGATGATGATAAGGCTGTATTGCCTACTTTTGACTGTATGACTGAAAAGTTCTAAATGAAGTAGTGTGGTATAGTGATTGGGAAGAGGTTGGAGGGAGGTGACTTGGTTAAATTCTTTTTCACATTAAAAGATGATTGGCCAACTCTTGGCAAAGGGAATGCCATTTTTGTCTGTAGGGGGCAATCGAAGTCTCTGTTGTTACATACCTTGTGTAGTACCTCCCTGGAATGAGATCTAGCTAATGATGCCATTTTCTTTAAGGTGTGGCAAATAATCTCAGATGGAAAAAATTTCAAAGACAAGTTGGACTCACTTATCTGCCTTTGATTTAAAAGATTAGATTCTGCCATTTGTTAATTCTTCTGTTTCTAGTTTTTCCTGAGCAAGTGTGTGCATTTCTAGGAGAACGTACTCCTATCCAGTAGCTCTTTAAAATGTAGTCTTGCTTCTCATCCTTTGTTTTGTCTTTCTCTGGGGTTCTCCATTTGGTTTGGAAGTGAGCTGAGTTTTAGAATTTTTTCACAACATCTGCATTCAGACAGCCCATAAATATGAGCAAGACAGTAATTTCTCTTAATGACAGATTCCAGACTGATGTTGTCTTTATTTACAGTTAAATTATTTTCTCAAGTATATATAGCCACTACAAATTACATTATTTCTTGGTGGTAAAGTGTGGTGGTTAATATCGATGTGAGTTGATAATTTGTTACTGATGAGAGTTTTGTTGTTCTAAATGCTTTATGTTTTCCTGCAGAAAAGCCAGAGAACCAAGGGAATGAGTAATACTGATACTGTGTGTGAGTGTGTTACACATTTCTTCATCAGATATTCCCTGAGCAGCTATTGTGTTCTAGCTGTTGTGGTTTTGGAAGTGAGTCAGTTACCATCTCTGCCCTCGTGAATCTTAGGCAGCCAATAACTGACATTTATTAAGTAGTCCTTATGATGTGCTGTGTATTATGTTAGGAGCTTTGTATCATTAGCTTATGTTGTCATTGTCAAGTGCTTCTTAGGTGTCATTACTTCCATTTTAGAGGCGAGGAGATCATGGCAGAGTGAAACTAGAAAACCAGCCTGAGATCGCAAATCTCCTAAAGTTAAAGCCAGAATTGAAACCCAGATTTATTTGATTCCAGGCCTTATAAATATCTACCCTTGGCTACTTGGAGTGTGGTATTCAGACCAGTACACTGACAGGTTCAGGTTCACAGAAAAATGCAAAATCTCAGGCTCCTTTCCTGACCTACAGAATCAAATCTGTGTTTTTGATGGGGGTCCCTTTCTGGCTGGAACTTCACAGGTATATGACACTTGAGAAACACTCCTCTGAAAACTCTGTGTGTGTTTGTGTGTGTGTGTGTGTGAGATAACAAGATACAAGTATTTTAGTCTCTGAGGCACTCATGTTATCTGAATAATGCTGATAATTTCCATCCAGGTCCCCTCCCAATGACCTGTGTCTTCAGTCCAGCCCCGACAGGGACTCAGACAGTGGAGGGGAGGTGCACAGACAAGTGCCCGTGAGTGTCTGCGTTTTTGTCTGAAGGAACTAAGGTGGGATGTGGCCAGTTGGGTGGCAGAGGTGAACCTGACTTTCCTTAAGCTTTTAGGGGATGACATCTGCGTGTTGCCTCCCTCGCAGGAGTGTCGCTGCCCCGTCTTCACTGGTGGCTGGAAGGGTATGAACCTTCCCCTGCATGGTGAGAAGTGAAGAAGCAGGCAGGGAAGTGGGGCCATTTCAGAGCTGCTGTGAGTTAGGCCCCTTTATAGACTCATTTTCCTCTCTGGGTTGCTCGTTTCATGGGGGTAAATAATCTCTGGTCCTGATAGTCCATGATTCTGAAGGAAGATTGAAGTCATCTCCAGCATACTTCCTCTGTGGTCTTGCCCTGCTTTTTTGATCCTTGCATTTATTTCCACACTTAATGCTCTGGCCATTCCTGGGTACTACTGGCTTCTCTGAATTTCTTTTATTAGTATTGGAAATGAGTCATGAATCTTTGCATGGAGCAAATTTTACTCATTCATTTATTGCCCATTCATTTATTGGTCTCTCAGCTAGAGCTCTTTTCACAGCGAATATGATCTTGGCTATGTGAGACCTGTCCTGCCGAAAACCCAGAAGTCATAATGAATTAAGCAGAGTCAGAAAGCCCTTGTCTAGGGCTCCATTTTATATCTCAAGGACATTGAGTTTAGGTTCCAGCACTAACGAGCTTTGACCTCTGACAGTGACTGTGTTCCTTAAGTGGGTACAGTAAAGCCAAATGGAGCCTTGAGAGGTTTTAAGTCACTGAATAATGCATATTATCCAGTTTGGCCTTTCTGGGATGGAGGAGGACAGAGAAGCAATATGATAAATGTTGCATTTCATGCTATGAATCCAAATTTCTAGAACATCTCTTCTGTCTTGAAAAAGCTGGAAGAGAGGGGTCTCTGCCTTTTGTAGACATGGTACAATCAGAGTTCCCATATTTGGATTTTGTGTGAAGAGTGTGTTTATCCATGTACATTAAGTGTGAGCTGACTCCTCCCACTGACATGTTTGACATTCTTGTGCTTCCATTTTCTTTGGATTCCTCAAACCCACAGCTGTCTCTGCCATTGTTAGCTTGCTACCCAGACAAAAGACCATGTTGAGGGATTATCCTTGGCCTGGTAGGAACAAAGAAGGAAACAAAAATAAGGTGGGATCTACAAACTGACATCTGTGTTCTGAAGCCTGAACTGCAGAAGGGAAATTGAGCAACCTAGTCAGAGAATTTCAGTGGGAGGCTGGTGGGGCTAGACTTGTGGAAATTTGATAGCAGAAGCCTTTGGCCTGGAGGGATTGCTGAAGGGTTTGAGCTGGGTACATTTACCCTGGGTTGGTGCCAGTGTGGTTTTCAGGGGTCTGGAACATGAAATACACAAAGGAAAAAGAAAACTGCTGCAAGAGGATGTTTGAGTACAGGGAGGAATGCCGCAAAGTCTCCTGGGAGCCGGAGACAGAGCTGAGTGGGAGCTTGGAAGCTGGGGCAAGAAGCGGGATGTGGTGTTAACATCTGCCTCACCCACTGCAGCTAGCTTTGCTCTTTAGCCCCTGATCTTTCACAAAAGTTCAAGCAACAGCAAGAAGTAAAAAGTGACTTAAAAGGATGATGAGCCTATTGACTTTTTGTTGTTGTTGTTGTTGTTGCTGTTGCTGCTTTTGGACTCCGCAGAAGAAGCAAATAAGGTAGTGAGACAGTTTGAAAGTACAGTGGGCGCCAAGAGAACCATGAGGGTGGAGGGAGAACATAAGCCCCTCTTGGAAGCAAGAGAAAAAGAGGGCTCCAAGGTTGCAGAGTATTGATTGCAAGATTGGATTGTGCAGAGAAGAGTCAAGAGATGCCAGGCCTTCAGTGCATAGCATCAAAGTGGGAGATGTAAGTGAGAGTCAGGTGGAGACGGTGTTGCCCAGGAGCAATGTCAGAATTGGAATGTCCACAGAGATGGTGAAAGGTGCTATCTCGATGTTCTGACTCTGATACCACTTCTCTTCTGAGTCCTAGGAGTGGTTTAGACCTTTCCTGACGCCTTAGTATCTTGACACGATTGCCAGGTAGTTGGAAAGGGTTTGTTTCAAGATGAGCTGAGCCTAAGCTCCTGAGTCTGGCTCCTTTTTCTGCACGGTGTTGTGAGTTCTTAGCCACACCGAACACTTGTAATTTAATGTACCATTATGTTTGTGTTACTGTATTAAAAACTTTATTACGGTGTTGTGCCATCATCCATAGGATAACGGAAAGTTTGGATGTCTGCCTCTTAGGGGTGTGAGGGTTGTTTTCTTTCTATCCAGTTCTTGGAAATGGCTTACTCTTGTAAGCCTGTATTTGAGACCCTGTTAGCTTCCTTTACTGGCTCTGGCCCTGCTGCCTCCTTCCTCTAAGCCCCACATGTCCTCTCCACTCTGCTATGTGGGAGAAACAATTCCTGAGCTATTCCGTGTATACCCATTTTCCTGTTCTTTTGACACAGCCTTACTTTGGCTTGGGAAAGTTCCCCTACTTCTTTAGGTCATGATCAACTTTCATCTCTGCAGGCCTTTCTGGAATTTCCCCAGACAAGCACTTCTACAGTCCCTCGCTCTGCCTTGTCCTCTTGGCTTTATGATAGCTGTTAATCATGGCATGTCCAGAGGATTTATTTATGTGTCTGTGTTCCCCATTGGAAAGCCAGGGGCTGGCTTATTATGCTGGTGTCTGCTCAGCACCAAGCATCTTCCTTGGTTCAGTGGTGACATCCCATCATGCTCAGTGGTTGGATGCCAGAGAAGTGTCTGTAGAGACTTCTAGTCCAACCTACTGCCTTTAAAGACTTTTTTTTTTTCTTTTTGAAGCAGGGTCTCGCTTTGTAGTTCAAGCTGGTCCTGGGCTCACTATGTAGCCCAGACAAGCCTTGAACTCAGCAGTCCTACTGCCTCTGCCTCCTGAGTGCTGGGATTACAGGTGTGAGCCACCATGCCTGTTACGTGGTGTGTAGTACTGATTGCTGATGGGGGTGTGTCACCATGCCCTGTGTTGTATGTGGTTATCGGGGATTGAACCAGGGACCTTGTGCTTGCCAGGCAGGCACTGGAACCACTGAACTAAATCTCCGGCCCCTTTACAGACTCTTACACATAGCATGGGGGAGTCATTTGAATAGCATCCCACTGCCTGAGGGTAGTCTTGGGAATTTTTGTCAGGACACTACTGCTTCTGGGAAGCCCATTGGCCTCTTTCTGCTGCATTCCTTGGATCTTAGCTACTACTTCACCAGTGATACAAGAGACAGGCCCCCGAAACCCTGAGCCAAATCCTCAGCAGGACACACATCAGTGATGCAGAGCCTCCCTCCTACCCCGGCCTCGCTTGAGCTCTAAACTGTCATTTCCAGCTGTGTTCTGGACAACCCTGTCACCCCTACCCCATGGTGTCCGAAATGGATCTTGCTGTCTTCCCTTTTTCTCCCCGTGCTCTGTGCCTCTGGGTTTCCCGGCTCATACAGTGGCTCCGTCCTTTGCCTGATGATCTCTGCAGTAAACTGTGGAATCGTCACCATCCCTTCTGCCAGCCTCACTCTCGCAGCACTGTGACTGGGGCCCACAGAGATCACGGGATCCCTTCTATGTTCTGAGTGACCCATATCGCCCGACTTTAAACTTTGCTTTGGGCCTCTCACCGACACCTCCACCCTGTTTCTAGTTTCTCCCAGTCCCATCTCACCTTCTCACTGCCAGGTCTTCTATTGATACCTTCGGGCCATAATGGAGCCATCTGGCCCAAGTCTTCCTTCGCAGACTTGTACTGATCTGCATGCCAGCTCGCCTGTGCCACCCTGTGTTGGCTGGGGTGTTGTTCCCCTGGTGTTCGGGGCGGCTTTCTGCGGCTGTCCTTTGCACACACTGCAGGCAGCGAAGGCTCACGTCCACTCACTCTGGTGACCCTCACCTCTGCCACTCCCTTTGTCGTGAGCAGGTCATTTGAATTCACTATCCCTCAGCTATTTTGGATGTAAAATGGGGTGAAGATGATACCTACTTTATAGGTTGTTGTGGACTAATGGCGCTTAATAAATCTTGATTCTTTTTAACCTACTGAGGCCATGTTAGCTGTTGGCTCAGTTCTGACTCCAAGCTGGGCCTCTTTCAGCAGACCATATTTCCTGGACATGAAATACTAATTCTGTCTTGAAGTGGGTAGTGATCTGAGGCTATGGGAAGGCTGCTCATAAACTATCTTGAACAAGAAATGAAAAATCTGGCCTCTATCTCAGAGGCCTTAGAGGAAAGTCCTGCCTCTTAATAACACAGCTGGAGGCCTAACTTCCCTCTGGGGAAGGGCTTTGCTGTTTCCTCTCTGAGTCCCAGCAGTTCCTTCAGGCCCTTGTCCTTCGGCTCTCTGGTTGGAGGTGAGTTCTTTGCAGCAAGTGTACAAGCAGGCCAGCGCTCTTCTTGTGTTTAAGGATTCTTGTGATCAGCCTTTCCTTCTCAGCTTCACTGATTCCCATTCCTCTGCCTCACCCCGTAAATCTTCTTCCCAACACCCCTTATGGCAGAGGAATTACTGCTCCCTGAGAAGGGCAAGCCTTAAACCTGGGAGCGGCTTCTGTCTCCAAAGGCTCTGCTAAGTACACTTACATTTCACTTTCACAGGCCACTACTTTTGGTTTTTATTTTCTTCCTCTCCTGCCCCTCAGCATTCCATTTTTATTGCACTACAGTATAAAATTACATACAGGATAAAAAGCAAAAGAAAAGATTACCACTGTAAGTTAGCATGTGACATGAGTCTTTTTAATTTTTCCTTTAGATGTGAAGATGAGTATGTGCATGTACACACACACACACACACACACACACACGCACACACACTTTTTCTTCCCCTTACCAAGATGGGCTCCCAGTCTCCACTGCTCTTACTACCTGCCTGATGACCCGATGAACCTTTGTCTTTTTGTTTCACTGATCACTTCCTGAAGATGACATTTTATTATTAATGTTAACTTTAGAAGTTTCATGAACACAGCAGGAGGCCATTCTGGTAGCTATCTACTTATGGCAGAGGCCTAAATATTCCAGTGAAGGCTGTGAAAGTGGAGACCATCAAATATTTTGCATAGTTACTGTAGGTCCTGTTAACAGAAAAGGAGAGATAAAACATCAGTGAGTGACAGTTAATTGTATGAACTGAAGATTGTTACAAGGTGCAATATTATTTATAGCCAATATGTCTGTCCTCATTTTTTCTCCTTAGTTCTCTGAAGTATTTCTTTCTGCCATCTCTTAATTTTTCTGCTTTCACACTGTGTTCATTCCAAAGGATATTCTTTATTTGTTCTTTGGGGTAAAGTATCAAATTCCCAAGAGCAGGTATCAAATTGGGCTTGTTTCATCCAGAGCATACTGGTCTGGGAGTTAGGATCTCTGTGTTGCCCTTTTACTTTGACCTAACTAGGTAGGTAACCTTGAGGTAGGATTTGCCTAGACTGAGAATCACCTGCTTACAGTATAAGAACCATGCACTAAGATGTTTAATAGATTTTCCCTTTCTCTGAAGGTTGTTTATTTTGTATCTTGTTTTATTCTAGAATTCACTGTTTTTCTTGCTAGCATGCTCCTCATGCCAAGGAAACTTGTTACCCTGGAGTATATATCTTTCATATTAATAATATTTATAAAGGGTGGCATACCTTACCTTGAACTCTAATGTATGTAAGGCATCTTATTTGAATACATGGATGAAGATGAAGATAGAGTTAAAAATCAGCAAATTAGGAAAATAAAGGGGAAAATGAGACCAGGAAAGAGAAAATGAAGCCAGAAGGGAATTCAGTAGACAAACACATGCCATAAGATTATATTTAAATAAATTAAAAATGATCAGAAGTGCCATGTGTGAGGGGGAATAAGGAAACATCCCTGGATGGTAGATTGGTAGGACTTCTGAAGGTCATTCTCGTCCATTCCCCTTATTTTCCTGATAAGAAAAGTGAGCATTCCATAAATTTATAGGAGAGTGGAACATAAATTGTCTAGGACAGTGATGACAAGTAAAATTAGGTGTGAGTTTGTTTTGAAATTGCTCTTTGAAATTCCTTATACCCTGGCATTTCCCCCCTCCTTCCACTTGCCCTTCCCCTGGTCAGATCTGTGACTCTTCGGGACCACTCACCTGTCTCTCTCTTTCCTCTCGTGGTGACACAGTGATACCACTGTTGTGGGCTCACTTGGGGGGTTGTGGTCTATTGTTTTGGAACAGGTTTAATTAATAGGTCCCTAGCAGCAGGAACCAGTGGCTGGAACATTAATTTTCATATGTTTTTGTCCTTCTTCAGAGTTGTCTGCAAGGAAAAATGAGAAATTATTTGTTGCTTTAAGCCCTCCCAGCCCCTAGATTAAAAAAAAATTAATCTTTCAACTGGAATTTTTTTGTTAAAGAAGCTAACCACTTCCTGTAATTTACAGACTCAACTAGCTGGGTCAGTGATGAAAACGAATAGATAATTTGCATAAGGGGCTAATTTATTATGTCCCCTGGGCATTTCTTTCATCTCTCTTTCCTTTCTAATTAATGTTCTAAGAGGGTCTATCACCATATCAGAAATTAGAGGTGAAAGTAGCCATTGTTAACCTTTATTATTATGATTTTTTTATCTTCTGTGATCTTTTACCCATTTTTTTCCTCATATGTAGGGTTTACACAGATAGCGCTGGCTGCATAGTGTTTGAGGAGATTTTAAAAGTGGGATCTTTCATGATTCAGGTTCGCTTTCCAATGCAGAGGGATTTGCAAAACATACAGAAAGAGGTGGGTCTGGCGGAAGAATTGTTTTCAAATACGAGTCCCCTAGAGCAGTCCTATAAATGTGTGTGTGCATACAGGCTTAGATGTGTCTGTGTATCTGCCTGCGCACGAGGGTATGTATTTATAGTGCACATAAACAGTGCAGATGTCTACATTTCAAGCATTTTGTCTCAAAAACATCTTCCTCGACACGTGTTTCAGTTGGTCCTGGTGACAAAGGCAGCTGTGTTCGAGAGAGGGTGGCACAGCTGAGGAAGGGAAAGAACAAGCAATTTCTTCGAAAATCAATTGCAATTTACTCCTACTAAATCGGCCCAAGGTCCGCCCTGTCCACACATTAGTGTATGACAGACTTTTAATCATTTGGTCAAATGGCCTATTTTTGGTGAAGCCACAGTTTCCCCCTGGGACTGCGCATCCCAGAGCTGTGTTTTCTTCCACCCAACATTCCCTTTCAGGGGAGAGCAGTGAGGAGGAGGCGCTCCCCTGGGAGTTCCTGCTGTGTGGACTGCCCTGAGGAAGCATGGCTTCCTTTTGGTCCCACTCTACTAAAAGTAAGTGATGTGCGTTTGTTTTTTTTTTTTTTTTTTTTGAGACAGGGTCTCCTTTGTAGTTCAGGCTAGCTCTGAGCTCACTATGTAGCCCAGGCAAGCCTGGAACTCAGCAATCCTCCTGTCTCTGCCTCCCGAGTGCTGGGATGACAGGCGTGAGCCACCACGCCCGGCAGTGATGTGCATTTTGACTTTTGAGGAGTAAACCTGGGCTCAGAGAGGTTGAACAAGTATCCCAGGGCCATACATCCAATTTGTGTCAAAGTTTAGACTTACTTTTTGTTTTCCTGACTCCAAACACTGTTCTTTCTCCTATTTCAAGCACTGAGCTGGGTCCCTCATTCAGAAAGAAATCTTTAGTCCCTTTTCTTCCCCTTATTTCCCACCTTCTTCTTGGGCTTGCCCCTTAAAACACTGTTTGACGAAGAGCCTTTAAAGTTGAAATATAGGCCAGTACGTATTATTTTCATATCTAGACCTGCGTAATGACGGGTTCTTAATTGACAACCAAAATCCAGAATGTGCACGCTGTCAAAGCCATTCCTGTGGAACTGCAGAAATATTAACCAAAGAAGCAATTTCTGAATTCTCCCTTTTTCATTTCAGTGCGAGATGGAAGACTTCTAAAATAGAGCAGAATGCCTAGGGCCATTTTTTTGTCGTGTTGTCATATAAATAGCATTACACAGCGGTAAAGAAAGGAACACATAGTTGAGCCCCACTTTAAGGTGACCTAATATGCTGTTCATTTGTCTTCCATCATGCTGGTACTGCTTTCCTTTCCATCACTGTGAATCGCTTGAAGAAGCACCACGTCCACTGTTGTTTCTGATGCCCTTTGCCCATTATCATTTTGTGGACACTTAATAATGTATGAAAATAAGTATCGATTGCATTCTTTGTAGGAACAGCAGATTTCTTAAAGCCTATGTTTATGAAATGTTTCATTGATCTTTATTCCTGCTAGTTTCAAATAAACTCTTGATGAAGCAGCTACCAGGAGATAACTTGCTGTTCCTAAGTTGAAGAAAAAGTAGTGACCTATCAAGAATATCTGTCTATCCAGAATAGTGATCTCCTGGTATTTGCTTCATCAGGAGTTTGAAACTTGTAGGAACAGGATTAATAACATCTCATAAATATGGGCTTTAAGAAACTGCTGGCTTGTTCCTGATTTTTATACATTATCAGGTGTCCACAAAATGGTGTGTAGATCTAGTATTATATAAAACCATTACATATATATTACTTATATGATAGTCTCATGCCCCATGTTACATATGCACATACATATAAATGTGTACATACATATATAAATCTCATGCCATATCTAATACATATATATAGATATTGATTATATATTATACTAGATACATAAGACATGTAGTTGTGTAATTTAGACTGCAGACAAGAGTTGGTTAATTTCTGTGATCTCAGTCAGTGCTCAGTTTTCAATGGGACAGAATTTCATTCCTGCCAAATTCATTACTATGAGTATAATGGGAGATTTGGTGACTCATAGGTGAATAGGACCTTCTTGCCTTCCAAGAATTCTCTCTTTAATTTTTGGGATAGGTATAAAGAGAAATTACAAGTTCTAATGAGTGATGAGAATCCTGCCCTGAGGAGGAAAGAGCTGACTAGATGGGGTTGTGGGTCAGAGAAGTTTCACTGAAGGGAGTTTTGGAGCTGGGTTTTGTGGAACGGAGTTGGTTACCAGAGAGCTCATTTCAGGCAGAAACAGCAGGATGGGCAAAGACAGAGTGTCTAAGCCGCTTATTACAGATTGTTTGCTATGGTGGGAACTAGGCATGAGGAGTTAGGGGAGAAGAGCTGGGAGAGAGGCAGTTTGGCCAGGCACGGGGCCTTGGACTTAGGCTTGGAAAAGCTAGCAAAGGGTGATAATAATTAATCTCAGCATTGCTGGGATTTTTAGATGGAGTCATATGAAACTGCCATTTGTGTAGGTCAGTGTGGTAGAATAGCAGAAGTTGTAGAGGGTTCAACTTAACATAGTTTCATGTCATAAAAACACAAGTAGGGGCTTTGGATGGTTCTAGAGTAGAGAAGGACGTATGTCCTGCTGTAGATGATTGAAGCCTCATCGTAGAGGGCTTTTTGGGGAAGTGTTAAGGCTCAATGTCCTCCCAAAGCTTCTTATAGTCATGGGTGGTGGAGGTGGCTGACCTAGGGTGTGTGAAGCTGGAATTGACTCATGGTGCAATGCTGGGTCAGGGGCACTGGGATTAATGTGTGAGCACTTTCTGCCCTCAGTAGTCTGAATAAGATATAAGGGGTAGGGAGATACCGTTAAGACCCCGTGTTGCTTTGCTACCTTTTGTCTGCCATAAACTGTCTCTCTGCCAAGACACCCAGCCTTGGAGCCAGCCAAGATAATAAACTTCCACAGACTGTGAGCTAAATAAACCTTTCCTTTTTCACTTAGAGTGTTGGGTATTTGTCTCAGCAAAGACAGAAAGTAACTGCGACAGGAAGTAAACAACAAGGTCGGAACACCATTGGGGGAGGTAAATAAGGAGGCAAGAGCACATTGCTGTTGGCTATGCAGGTGGAGACTCAGGAGGTGTGAGTCAAGTTCAAGCTCCTCCCTCCCAGGTTTGTCTTCTCTTGGAGGGAAGAGATGCACAAGATGCCCCTGAAAGCAAAGCCAGTTGTCTTTCACCTGCAGGGAACGATTCAGTGAGGTACTGAACCCTCACTAGCCCCGCCCTGCTGAACCTGCTCCTCTCAGACTCCCCTCAGCCTCCTCTCAGGTGGGCTGTATTTGCTGTCTTTAGGGAGGTAGGGGAGCAGTCAGTGAGCTGCCCAGGCCCTAGTTGGTGATCCTGGGAAGGTGGGGTAGGAGCTTGGGAGCAGCACAGTAAGGCAAATGGGCGTCAGCCTCAGAAGTAGACCGCAGCCAGGCCACAAAGGGTCTTGGATGCCAGGAGGCATTTTGGTTGGGCAGAGAAAGAGGGCCTCTGATGCTGTTCATTGGGGCCCCACAGACATTGCGTTATGTGGCTGGTGAAGAGAGGACTCCCCTACTGGGCCTGGGTGTGGACATGATAGAGCAATGGCTCCCTGCCTGCCTTTCTGTGGCACCCCAGTCCTAGCCTCAGCCCTTCCCTCTGTCTGGGGTCAGGAGGCCTTTTGTTTTATCACTGTGCAGAGTGGCCCTCACATAGCCTGTGTTTGTTAGTGCCAGCCCTGTGCTCCTGCGAGGAAGGGGGACCCTTCCCATCTCCCTGCAGACCTCTGGCAGCCTGACTGGTGGTGCCTATTTGAAGAACCTCACATAAGACTTGTTTGTTCATTTATCTCATGTTCACTGTTTTTTTAATCTGGCTTCTAAGTCCTCTTAGTTTGCTGTTTCCTATGCCAAATTCTTGACTTGATTTAGAACATTTCTCAAAAGTGTCTGAATAAAAGCTCCAAGGTTCACAATGTAGGGAGTTGTCTTAATTGAAAGCATTGCCCACAAACCCCAGGGCACCGCTGGGAAGGCAGGAAGAGGAGGGTGGGCTTTGGAGATAGCAGCCAGCTGTTACCACAGTGCAGCTCCAGAACCCTCTCTGCTTCCTTCCTTGAGCTCAGGGTGTATTTAGGACGTTGCTTTAATGACCTCCTGAGGATCGGGCAGGCCAGGTGGGGCTGCCCTTTTCCATGCTGGTGCTTCCTGCCAGCCATTCTTTTCACATGAAGCCCCACCAGGCAGACCATCTGCAGTCATTCCACAGTCTGGGGTGGGACAGGGAGGGGCAGGAGAAGGAGGAGGTCCTAATGCTCCTAGGAAATTATGCACAGTGGCACCCTGGAACAAATCTGGCCACCAATTACACCCTGGTTTGAATTCCACTTTGTAGCGCTCTAGCTGTGGGAGCAGAGGCGACAGCCTTTTTGGTCTCCTGCCTGAAATTGGGTAAAGCGGTATCCAGTTCATAGAGTTGCTGGAGGTAACACTTAGTGTTTAGGGTGCTTTGGCACTTCCGCACTGCTCAGGAAATGAGGGCTGAGTGCCAGTGCGTTCTTTTTACATGCATTCTAACGCTCTTCTTCCTCCCTCAGTTTAATAGCATAAAGCAGGCTTAATAGGTCATTTGAATGGCTTTAAATCTCTCCTGCTCTGAAAAAAAAGAAGCATTAATGACTATGCCTGAAATAATGATCACAATTCAATTCACTCCTGAAGATGGGTTATCTGCTGTCAAAGTACCCATAGCTCACATTCTTCTGGAGCTTACTGTGTGCCACGCCCTGTGCCAGTTGTTAAGGAGATAACCTTGAACCAGAAAGCACAGAGCCCAGGAAAGTGCCTGGGAATTGGAGCAAGGAAAGAGGAAGAGAACTAGATGCAGGAAAGAGATTCCGGAAAGAGGTCCTGAGATTCAGGGAGTGAATTCTAGGTGATCCAAGGCATATTAGTGAGAGAGGAGTAAGTTCAGCCAGCACAGAAAACTAATACTGGATGTGTAAACCCAGTGTTCCAGCGAATGTGAGCATGGTGAAAACCTAGTGTTTTTTTTTTTCCTCTGATTATTCTCAAGAATGTTTAAAAAATGTAATGTTTGCAAACAAAGTAGAAACAGTTGAAACATTGTTTTCTATTAGCAATATAAGGTTCACTGGCTCTGGGTATTTTTTCATTCTTGTCTTCCAAATTGTAATTTTAAAAGATGAGGCATTTCATATTCAAGAGTTTCCTTTGTCTGAAATAAATTATTCATTTCTACCCAGTTTCAGAAACAATGAACATAATACTTAATGCATCACAATTAAGCGGGTGTAGCTTCATGTAAAATTATGTTCCGTGCATTTTAGTGGCAAACAGAGCAGTGGATCCTATATCTTGTCGACATTTGTTCCTCAGAAACAAAACATAAAGAGGCAGAGACCCAGAAATGTGTTTTCTTTCTCTCATGTTGGAAGAAGGGTAACTATGGACCCCAGAGGTCTTGTTTTTGATTTTCCACAGCTGTTGGTGACTGTGTCACTACTCTGCAGAGAAAATGGGCTGATTGGAGGTATGTTGTGCATGAGGTCAGATGAGGTTCGCAGCTCTTGAGTACCCTATGCTTGCCTTAGTCCTTTGGTCCGGATTTGCATCCTAGAATCCTCTCTTCAAAAGGCCTTGCCTGGATACGACTTCCTCTAGGTTTTGGTAGTGGCCAGTCTGAGTGCCAGCTGGTCATTTTCTGTGAATCTGATGACAGAGGTCCATCTTAAGTAAGCATTGGAACAAGAATACAGGTTTCCATAGAAAGCTTCTCCAGGCTTGAAAGTTTTGCTGTAGTGTTTCCCAAGGAATATTTTTGGGATGCCTCCCACTCAACTCTCAGCCCTGGGGTCAAAGTTGACTTTGGTTGCCAAAGAGTGACCACAAAGATTTAATTGTGACAGTGTCCATAAATTGGGTCCAAAATGCTTTTGTAGGCTGTTTCCTTGAATCCTTACAAATGCCTGAGTGATGCTCCAGAAAGGGGTTAGGGGGTCACTAGTCATACTTTGCATGAGAAATAAACTGAATTCGGAGAAGTCAAATGACTTTCTTAAGGTCACACAGTCAGCGGCAGATCCTAAATTCCAGCCAAGTTTGTCTAGCATCAGAGTTTGCTTATTGCATGCAGTCTTGCTTGCTGCCTGTTTTGACTGTTTGGTTAAGAACCAAAGCAGCTAAAGGCAAACTGGAGTTTTCAGCTTGCTATGGCCTAAGTGCTATTTTGCGTCTAAATAAAAAATTATTTTTCTCTTTAGAAAGGCTTAGGAAGAAGGCCCTGAATGTGGCCAGGAGTTGTCCCAAGTGCTTCCCTGTCCTTGGCCATGGTCCTATAGCTGCTGCCTGCTGTGGGTACCTAGATTGACGGCAGTGCCCCTCAGGGACTTTAGAGCTCTTGAAGCTTTTGCTTCCTCCTTGGTGCCAATGACCTCTGCCTCCAGTCTTGGTAGAGGACGTTCCTTTGACTAGAGTTTCCTATGTGGAGTCCTGGAATGAAAGCCACGTTCCTGGGAGCCCCTGAGTTCTCCTATGCGATATGACCATCCAGTTGCCAGAGATGTTCCAGCAAGATTTCCTGACCATAGCTCACATGTGTTCTGTATTGAACTGGCTTCTTCTCTGAGGCTGGGGGCATGAGGAAGAGGCATTTTGGAATCTTGAGATGTTTTTATATGCCGAGGGGAGTAGTAGTATAGTAGAAAAAATATGAATTTGATTTCATAACATAAGTAAATTGTTTAACTGCTATCAGTCTCAGTTTCATGATTTCTAAAATACAAATAATATTCATTGTGTAGTCATCATGGATCTGTGTTGCGAGATCAGGTGTTGAAGTATATCACATTGGGTGGAGGGCCTTCATGGTGGTAAACATTCTTACTGAAATACAGAATTCGTTCATTAGCTTCTGTTGATTCCTGAGCCCATAGCAGGCTGATTGTCTCTGCACTCTTTCTGGCCTGGTCTTCCTTCCTGGTCTCTGCACTCTGCCCCTTCCAGGGCAGGTGAGAGGATTTTCCTGACTTCCTGGCTGCTGTCCTGAGGCTTCTCTGTACTTACTCTTTTCCTCCTAACATGCATGACAGCCGATTTCCCGTTTGCCTGTAGAACAAGTGTGAGCAGTAGGCTCCACTGTGGATCTTGCCTGTTGTGACGTGGAGCCCTCCTTTCTGGTTACGGCTTTCCTGAAACTGTTGGACACTCTTATGGTCACACCCTGAGCCTTGACCTGCCCCTCTATAACCTCACCCTTCATGAAGAGAAGTGTGATATAGATAGAAATAGCCTTTCAGAAATGGCTCTTAATGCAGATCTGGCCTGTGCTCAAATGGTGGGTAAGCCTTAGAGGAAGAGAGATGAGTGTTTGTTGGCTCCCAGGAGAATGAGCAGCCTGAGTTGAGTGTAGAATTTTCCTGTTAGAGCAGAACCAAACAACTTTTTAGATAAGCATTCTGATGGAGGCCTTAAGTGCCCAGAAGATATTTACCATAGGTACAAAACACGAAGTTTAGAAAATTCTGAAATGGAAAACTTACATTAGGGTTTTATATTTTGAAATTGTAAAACAAAATTTTGTGGTTTCCACGGCCTCTAAGGAGTCTTTTACACCTGCCAGTGGCAACAAAGCACTGCTCTTTCCTCACCAGTCTCATTTCTTTATCCCTGCTGCCTTCTCAGGATTATGCCCCCTCTCTGCCGTCCAAGTGACTTTGGCGTTGGTGCTCTGTCAGCCCCGACTGTGCTGGCTACCACCTCCCCTGAGGCTCATGGGGAGTCCTTGTGTGCTGAGAGGGCCTGCTGGCCTTGAAGATTTGGCCTCCCAGCTGCTTCCGGGACTAAAGAAGCTCTCATGACTGTTTAAACTTCTAATGTGTTGGCATTGGACTTGAGAAACCTGTGGTGTGTGTGTGTGTGTGTGTGCGTGTGTGCATGTGTGTGCGTGTGTGTATCTCCTGAGTTAAAGTCTTTGAAGGTCCTAAAGAAACAAGTTAACTTCTTTTGCTAAATGGTCTGTTCTTCATGGGTACAGTCAAGTGTCTGGGCCTTTTGAATGTCTCTGACCTGGCAACGTCAGGTGCTTTGCACAGTTCCATGGCAGCAACAGTGTGACATTCTGATGCCCCCATCCCCAGCCCCAGTGTCTCTGCAGTGTGCTGTCTTGGTTGAAAACTGTTCTGTAGTAGCGAGATGGTTTCTCTGGATGTTTCTGGTCCTGTCCTGCCATATGGTCTCTGGTGTGTTGTTGAGACCCGCAGAAAGCATCTTCCTTTATTTCATTAGAGGGGATTTACCAAGTCCACTGTTAGTGAGCTGGATGTTATGCTGGATCCTGCTGATGTTGGTATGGACAGGACAGATGGAGCCCAGAGCTTACAGTAGGCGACACATAATGAGTTAAATAAAGCAAGTGGTTTAGTTGCAGTTAGTACCCTGCAGAAGAAAACAGATCTGTGTGTTAGTGGCTCCCATTCATTACACAGAAACATCAGAGAGGTCCTTGTTCAGAAGTGATTTTCAGAAATCTCAATGACAAAGAAGAACTGGCCTTTTTGAATACTAGCGAAAGAGCAACGTTGGCAGAATGCAAAAGCCCACAAGGTGAAGTTGGGGCCAGTTGTGTGCCAGCAATGATCTTCTGCAACTTTGAATTGAGGGCCAGTTATGGGGACAGGCTACTGTTAGGACCAGGAGTGTAGTGTGGCTGAGGGTCACTGAGAGACTTGGAGGGTGCAGGGCCGTACCACCTGGTTTTGAATATTAAAGGGGCCTCACTCTACTCAAGAAAGCTTCTGTGGTTACATTTTTGCTACTCTACAGTTCTTTTTTTTTATACTCTACAATTCTGATAGGAGGGAAACTGCTCTCTGAACTGAAGACTTTGTATTTGAGGGTAACTCAGTGTGAACTATTTTTGTCCTGCTACACTCCAGGTATAGGCTTTGAAACTGCAGTTCTTCAATGGTCATTCTCTTTTAGTGCTGGCTCGTGTTTCCTATTGATTTGCCTCATTTATTAAAAAAAAACAAACAGAAAAAGGTAATTCCAAGAAAGCTAACGATAGGATATGGACCGTGAAAGAGTCATTTGTGAATACGACAGTCAGGCCCTGAGTTGATAGATGCATGAATTTAAAGGCCGGAATGATCAAGGGACTTGCTGGGAGACAAATGGTCCTGGAGCTGGGCAAGTAGCACGTCTTCCTCTCTGCCCCGCTGATGTGAGTAGTTACAGTGGTGCCATTCAGGAGGTGTAGGCGTCTGTATTCTCAGAAGAATTCTTAAATTCTGCCTGCTTCTTTCCTCATCTTGTCCCCTTCTTTTCCTGCTTTTTCCCCACCTCTAAAATGCACCAAGCTTGTTCTGCCTTGGAACTTTCCTTCTTGATTTCCCCCCCTTACCTGGAATATTCTTCTCCATGATCTTCACTTGACGCAACTCCTCTTGTCATTTTAAACCCAGGGGTTTTCCATAACCACTGAGCAAATGTTCTCCCTTGGTCTTTACTACTATATTCCTCTGTTTTATGACCTCTACCCAACTAAACTATATCCAAAATTATTTCGTTGATTTACTTATTGGTCTTTTTCTTTCACTACAATGTTAAGTTGCATCAAAGCAAGGATCCGTTGACTTGTTCCCTTTTTTGGCCCCTTATCAGGCTACTGTGTAGTGGGTGCCTTACACGTAGGTGAAAAAAATAATGTGCACCACTCGAGCTGTTAGACACTGTGCAGTTTTGCAGAGAGGAGTCGATGTTAAAATTTTTTAAATGGTGTCTTGCTTTATTGGGCAGCCTGGCCTTGAACTTGTGGGCTTAAGAAATGTTTCTACCTTAGTCCTTCTGAGGAGCTGGGACTAAATAGGCATGTACCCCAGGATGCCCAGATGCCCAGTCAAGCACTTGTTAGTTGTTAAGTTTTATAAGAAATTTGAAGGTGGGGCTGCTTTCTGATATATGCTACTGCCACAAACAAGACTTCTGTACCTCCAGCAGCTGGCTGTGCTCTTTGTGTTAGAGGTATTGTCTCTTCTCCAGAGTCAGCAAAACGTTGTCTTCCATCAGTTCCGTACACTTCCTTGGTGGTCACAGATGTGCCTAAGCAATTCTGGGGTTCATAGCCTCACCCCAAATCCTGAACCTGGTACTCGGAGATAGAATAGTGGCCAAAGTCAGATGCATCCCCCACCCTTGGAGCTTGTAATGCAACAGTGGAGAGAGACACAAATACGTCAAGGTCCCAAGTGTGAAAAGAGCTCTGAAGGAAAGGCAGATGCTGCTGGGGGAGCCCATCACAGGGCTGAGACATGACCAGGGTGGATGGAATGTTCCAGGAAAAGAAAGAAAAAGATTGTATGGTGTGAGGAAACAGGTCCAAAAGACTAGAGAGAGGTTAGACTGCAGAAGTCATTGTGGGCTGATGGCATTTGATGGGAAGGAGCAGGTCTGGACAGCCCTCAGGTTCAGCCTGGTGCCTAAACCTTGGAATGCATCCTGGCAGGAACTGCATGGCCTGTGTTGTTTTCTCAGCCTGCTGTCGTCATTGTCACATTTGAGAAGGACCGAATGCATCCATCTGGGAATAGCACAAGTATTGGCATGTGGAAATTTAATTCACTTGCTTTTCAGAGATAAATAACCCTATTCTTTTCAACCAGTTTCTTAGCCCTCCGGCCTCAGTTTCCTCAATGGGGGGTTATTTCTGTATCTTCCTGGGAACAAGAGACTTGTGTGCAGGATTTCATGATGTGTGGGCAGTGCCAGCATTCAAAGGATGTATAGAAGGGGACAGCAGGATGGATCTCTTGCCACAGGGAAGGGGTCCAAGGGAACAAACATGAGGGCTAAAGAGGAGGGGAAGGAGAAATGTAAATGTTACATGTCATAACATGAAGAGAGATTAATAATATCAAGAATGAAAATTGAGATAAGGAATTAGAAGAGGAAGGGAGGAGGGAGGAAGGAAAAGGATGGGGACTGGAAAAAGAAAAAGAAAAAGGAAATCTTTTAGTCTTGATCTTGCTTTACCTGTGGGAGGGGAATGGACTCAAGGCAATTTGAAATAATAAGTCTTAGTGCCAGGCAACGGGAAAGGAGGCCGAGGGCCTTGGGCTATGCTGCAGAATGTGGGAGGGAACCTGACCACTGAGGAAGGTCTGGGGTTGCCTGGAGGTTGGCAGACTCTCCTCCTTAAACAACCAAAGGGATAGCTGCTCCTCTTCCCTTCTTCCTGTGACAGGGCAAGCACAGTGTGTTGCAGGCGAAGCACAGGTCTGTGGATCCTTGGTGACTGTCCCAGGCTGACCACCAGTGAGCCCTGGCTCTCAGCTCTGGGGCGGCTCCATTTCTCTCTGCCCCTTTCACCACCTGGCTGCATCCTGGAGGAAGCACAGGACCACGGCTCTGGCAAGAGTCAGCTGTGGAGCCCACAGTCGGCTTCCCGGTTGCCTGGGAAGCAGAATCTCCTGTCACACGTATGAGAAGTCGAGAGGGTTACAGCAAACACCTGAGTACCTACCACCCAAAAAGTGCCAGTATCAACATTTGCCATATTTTTAAAAAACTGACTATAGGGGGCCGGAGGGTTAGCTCAGTGGTTCTGGCACCTGCCTCAC
Source organism: Thryonomys swinderianus (assembly GCA_004025085.1). Taxonomy (NCBI): domain Eukaryota; kingdom Metazoa; phylum Chordata; class Mammalia; order Rodentia; family Thryonomyidae; genus Thryonomys; species Thryonomys swinderianus. The sequence goes on from PVIC010001113.1 coordinate 40,928, forward strand.
AAGCGCAAGGTCCTGAGTTTGATCCCCGGTAACCACTTAGAATGCTGGGCGTGGAGACTCACGCCCACCAGCCATCAATACCACATACCACAGTGCCGGGCCTGGTGGCTCACGCCTGTCATCCCAGCACTCGGGAGGCAGAGACAGGAGGATTGCTGAGTTCGAGGCTTGCCTGGACTACATAGTGAGCTCAGGGCCAGCCTGAACTACAAAGCGAGACCCTGTCTCAAAAAAAACAAAACAAAACAAAAAAACAAAACTAAATGACTATAAGGACATTCGGGTCACTGAACAATTGATTCATTATGCAAGTATTTTCTGCATGTTTCTCAAGGGTTGGGTGTAACGTGAACAAGTCTGAAAAAGACCTTGCCCTCAGGGGGTTTCCATTCTGTCTGGTGGTATTCAGAGGCTACTGAGTATATGGTGAAGAGGAGGAGAGAAGGGCGGGAGCAGAAGGTCCTGAGGGGTAGGTACGTTTTAGCTGAGACATTTGACGTGCAGATAAGGTTCACAAACAGTAGAAAACTATTAAAAAGCCTTTAAGTAGAAGAACCAGTCAATGCCTGGGATTTGAGCTGAAGAGGGCCTCAGGGGTCCAAGGAACCGGAAAGCAAGTGTGAATGTGGCCCAGTGAGAGCTGGATGGGAGAGCCACCCTGGAACTGGTTCCCAGGTGACGGGGTCTTGAAGACTTTGTTAAGTACCTTGGGTTTTTGTCCCAGAAGCGCTGGGATGCACAGGAGAGCTGTGAAGAGGCGTGAAGGATAGCACTGTGTAGTGAGGTGTGGGAGGACACTGTTACTTTGGCTCTGGGAAGTGCAGACTTAGAGTTCCTTTCTGGATGTGTGAACTCCAATAAGCCCTGGCTTATTTGAGCATCTCTGCCTCTCTAGAAGTCCGTGTTTGTGGGAGTAGGTGTTCGTCCTGTCTCCAGTGTATGCTTTAGTAAAATATTTTCTGCGAATAATATTTCAGTCTTGATGAGTGTTTAGGTCATTTTCTTGTTTTTTAAAATTAGAAATAATGCTGCAGTAATGTTCTTACTCTGGGCCGTGATTGTAGGGATAATTTATACCTGGGAATACTGGGTCATGAAGCATGCACTTTTTTTCGGTGAGAGCTTTATTGAAATGTAATTCACTTATGTACAAGGGAGTGCACTTTTCCATTTTTGTTTTTGCATCCTTTCACATTGCTTTTTGCTTTTAAATAGTTCCTGCATCTTTTCAGTTTCCTAATTTTATGAGCCATTTCTGTGCCTTCCACTCTGGGTTGAGTGTCCTTTTGTTGACTGTGGCCTTGTGATACTTCAAGGGTCCCAGGCAGAGCAATCTTTGCCTTTTCCCTGTCCTTTTTTCTAGTTCTTAGACTACAGTATTCATAAACTTATAGATCTCCAGGAAAATTGAGCAAAGAGTTCTCATATACCTGTTACCCAAACAGTTCCTACCATTAACATCTTGCTTCAATGTGATAACTTGAAATGCTACAGTTAACGAGTCAATATTAATACATTATTTATTTATTTATTTATTTTGAGACAGGGTCTCGCTTTGTAGTTCAGGCTGGCCCTGAGCTCACTATGTAGCCCAGGCAAGCCTCGAACTCAGCAATCTTCCTGTCTCTCCTCCCGGAGTGCTGGGATGACAGGTGTGAGCCACCACGCCCGCACTGTGGTATGTGGCATTGATTGCTGGTGGGCGTGAGTCTCCACGCCCAGCATTCAATGTGGTTACCGGGATCGAACTCAGGACCTTGCGCTTGTGAGGCAGGCGCCGGAACCACTGAGTTAAATCTCCAGCCCAATATTAATACATTATTGTTAAGTAAAGCCTACAGTTTACATTCATGTTTCTTCTTTATGTTATACAGTTCTATTGGTTCTGACAAATGTGCAGTGGCATGTGTCCACCTTTTTCCCGCAGAACAGTACCCCAGGCCTAAAATACCTTCTCGTCCCCTTGAGTCTCTAGTGGGTACTGACTTTTATTGTACTGCTTTCTATAGTTTTTGTTGTTTCTAGAATGTTGTAATTCCAGTCATATAGTCTTGTGCACTGGGTTTCTTTCATTTAGAAATATACATTATGTTTCCTTTGTCTTTTTGTTGCATTCTAGTTCACTTCTTTCAAGTATTAAATAATTGCGTTACATTGTATAAATGTACAATAGTTTGTCCATTCCCTACTGAAGGACTGCTTCCTTCCAGCTTTGGAGAAAATTATGAAGAAAGCTATAAACAGTTGTGCTCAAGGTTTTGGGTGTAGATCTAAGTTTTCAACTCATTTGGAAAAATGTCTAGGAGTGTGATTGCTGGATTGTATTTAAGTCCGTGCTTGACTTGTATAAACTGCCAACTTCTCTTCCAAATTGACTGCTCCATTTTGTATTCCCATGAATTGTGAGGAAGAGGTCCTGGTGCTCTGCATCCTTGTCAGCATTTGATATTGTCAGGTTTTTGGGATTTCTCCATTCTAGAGATGTAGTAACTCATGGTTATTTAGTTTGTAGTTCCCCAGGGGTATAATACTGAGGATCTTTTCTTATGGTTATTTGCCACCTGTGTGTTCTTTGGGCTGATGTCTTCTTACATCTTTTACTCATTACAATGAAAGAATTTTTAAAAATAAGTTTAAGAGGGCCGGAGGGTTAGCTCAGTGGTTCCGGCGCCTGCCTGGCAAGCGCAAGGTCCTGAGTTCAATCCCCGGTAACCACATACAATGCTGGGCGTGGAGACTCACGCCCACCAACAATCAATACCGCATACCACAGTGCCGGGTGTGGTGGCTCACGCCTGTCATCCCAGCACTTGGGAGGCAGAGACAGGAGGATTGCTGAGTTCGAGGCTTGCCTGGGCTACATAGTGAGCTCAGAGCCAGCCTGAACTGCAAAGTGAGACTCTGTCTCAAAAAAAAAAAAAAAGTTTAAGACTTCTTTTTGTGTTTGAAAATGTCCTTATTTATTCCTCATTTTAAAAGTAATTTACCTGGGTACAATACTCTAGTATGCAGTTACTTTCTTTCAATTGGCATCTGTCATTGTAAATGCAAAGTCTATTGTCAGTTTAGCTATTGTTTCTTTGTGTTTACTGTTTTCATCTTTGTTTTCTCTTTCTCTTTATTTCTTTTCTTTTTTTGGAGACAGGCTGCACTCACTGTGTAGCCCAGGCTAGCCTCAAACTCACAGCAAACCTCCTACCTCTGGCTCCTGAGTGCTGGGATTACAGGGTGAGCCACCTCACCCAGCACTGTGCAGTGTGGTACTGATTGCTGGGATTATAGGCATGAGCCACCATGAATGACTGGGGATTGAATTTAGGACCTTGTGTTTGTGAGGCAGATACTGGAACCACTGATCTAAATCCCCAGACTTTTTTTTTTTTTAATCTTTATTGGTACATTGTATATACACATCATGATTACACTCAATATTGAGAATTTGTATCAGTGTATGACATGATTTAGTTCTCATTTTTTTCCCATTCCCCTACCTACCCCTAAATACATAAGCTTTGTTTCCCTTTTTTTGTTGTTGCAGTACCAGCGATTGAACTCAGGACCTTGCGTTTGGCAGGCAGTTGTGGTGCCACTGACCTAAATCCCCAGTGTGTGCTCTCTCTCCCTCTCTGTTGTTTGATTATGTACTGGAAATTGAAAACAGAACTAAATCCTTACCCCTTTTTATTTTACTTTTGATTTTGAGACAAGATTCTTGTTAAATTGCCAAAGCTATCCTTGACCTTGTGATCCTCCTGCCTCAGCCTAATGAATAGTTGGGATTACAAGTGTATGCCACCACTCCTGGCCCCTGTTGTATTTTGTTCCCTGGGTTCACGTGATTATGTTTTCCCTTTCTCCTGTCTCACATGGTACATGTTTTTTCCTTGTGGGACTACTGTCTTTTTTAGTTCTGAAAAATTCTGTGATTTTTCTCTCCCAACACTGCTGTATTCCCTCATTTCTCTTCCTAATTTTGATTAGACAGAGCTTCTTATTGTTTTCTTTACTACTCGTGACTTTAGATTCACCGTTTCCGTTTATCTGTCTGATACACATTTTGCATTGGGTGCTCAGGTTTAAAATCCTAGTCATTGACTCCTGTATGCTTCATTGAACCCATATACTGAGTTTTTTTTTTTTTTTAAGCCAGGGTCTCGTTTGGCAGTTCAGGCTGGCCCTGAGCTCACCATGTAGCCCAGGCAAACCTTGAACTCATCAATCCTCCTGCCTCTGCCTCCCGAGTGCTGGGATGACAGGCGCGAGCCACCACGCCCGGCACTGTGGTATGTGGTGTTGATTGCTGGTGGTTGTGAGTCACCACGCTCAACATTGTGTGTGGTTACCAGGATCGAACTCAGGACCTTGCGCTTGCGAGGCAGGCGCCAGAACCACTGAGCTAAATCTCCGGCCCTATATTGAGTTTTTAATTCTAACAGTTATGCATTTGAGTTTTAGAACTCCTACATATTAAAGATCTTATTCTTTCTGTTGAGATGTGTTCTTGTGGTTCCTGTTCCTTCTCTGTCTCTCTAAATGTATGCATTATAAAGTCTTCTTTCAGGCCGACCTACTCTCTTGTCATCCCGTCTGTTGCCCTATGGACTCTGTCTTGACTGCAGGGCTGAACGTTTGAGTCTTTCAGCTCAAGTTTCTCTTTAGGGACAGTGGCTTTCTCTTGGAGTCCTACTTAGGATCATGAAGGCAGTTTTATGAGTTGATCTCTATTTTCTTGGATGGATACTTCATGTTTCGTGGGTGCTAGGCCATCTTTTGGTTAATTTCTCACATCATAGAGGAATGTCTTTGGGATTCCATGTTCATTTGCACTTCTTTCCTCATCTTGGCCCTCAGAGAAGGAACAGCACTTCTCTGTAAGATACGTGTTGTCTTCTGGGCCTCTAGTTTCATGCAGGAAGCTTGACAATTTCTTGGGTGAGGTCCTATCCCCATGGTGGTGGCAGCTTTTGCCTGGTTCTGTCACTGTTATTCCAGATGGGCTTCATTGGAGCTAATGTGTCTAGGAGCTCTGTATTCTGACCCCTGGACCTGACTCCACAGAATTATAAGACTCCCAGGTGACTCTAAATGTACTGTCCAGGTTGAAAATTATTGTCTTGTAGGCATGTACTCAACCCCCCTTTTAGTTTTCAGTATTTTAAAACAATTCTATTACATTCAGTATTATTGTTATTGTTTCATTTTCCAGGGAGTTGGGGGGAAGAGGTACATAGATAATCTGCATCATTTCAGTTCACCATCCTGACCAGACATGAGAATTACCAAATTTTAACTAGTGTGCACAGATTAAAGGATTTGAACCAAAGGTTTCCAGAGGCCTCCCTGAGTTATTGAATTCTTCATGTGATTTTTAATTTCTCTGCAAAAGATAACTCTTTTTCTGTTGCTCTCCTCCTACTTCATTTCTTTCAGCCTTGGCGCTTATCAAATATCTTTAATTAAAATGAATTTATAGTTTGAGGCTGAATTTGAATTAGTGTCATTCTGTGCTTATCTTTTGTGATACAAATATTTGAGGATATATAGTAACTGAAGAATATATTCCAAAATAAGTTAAATTTGGGAGGAATAAATGCAGTAAGGTTTTTAATGGCACATAAGGAAGGATAGAAGTTTTTAGAGAAGTTAAAGTAGATCATTCAGAACTCAAGGTGAAAGGAAGTGGTATTTAGAAAAAGCATAGTTCTAGGTAACTCAAGACAGCATTAGATTTTATTTGTTGGCTTGACTATAGTAATCACTTCTCGGTGTACATCTACCAACACCTTATGTTGAGTGAGTGTCTTAAACATATATGATGAAAAAGAAAGAATGTATCTGTTACAGATATTTCTTGAAGTAAAAGAGGGTTTGCTATGGTTTGGGTCTAGATGACCCCCAGAGCCTCATGTGGTGACTGAATCTAGTGTCTGGTGATGGAATTAAGGGTGTGTGATCACTAAACCAGTCCACTGATTCTATTAGTATCATCGCAGTCGGGGCAGTCTGAACAGGATAAAAAAGGCAAAAGGATGCTGTGGAGGTCGCTTGTTGCTTTCCTTGTCTTCCAGGGCTGTGAACTGTTGCCCCTCTGCTTTGGAGCCAGCCAGTTATAGACTGAAACCTCTCTGAACTGTAAACCAAACAAACCTTTCTCCCAATAACTTAGGGTGTCTGGTATTTTGTCTCAGCAATGAAAGACTTTAACTTAACACGGGGAGAGTTTTTGAAGGAACTGTACTTTTAAAAGTTGTTTTCATTGGTACCTTCTCTCAAAACCAAAGTAAAGTTTTAAAGGAGTGCTTTACTGTATATAATGTAGTTTTGTTACTACCTGCTTAAGTGACTTTTTATAGGGAGGTTGAGTTTTAAAAGGAATTATCGCTGTTTATAGTCACATTTTCAAAACATGCTTGTGGAACCTAAGACTTCACTGTGGTCTCTGCTGGTTACATCTGCATGTAATTGTAACTGTAGGCTCTTGTCCCCAAGTATATGCATCTGCAACTAATTGTCCTTTCTGTTGCCAACACACAGGGTGGGTTTTGGTTTATGCCTAAATCAGAATAGAGAAGAGATGAAGCAATTATCTGGATAATTTAAGCCAAGAAATAAGTATCTTCCATATTATATCTTTAATTTTCTGGATAATTTCAGTTGAGGGAATGTTTTGAAAAAGAAATCATCTGGGCAATTGCCTGAGTTTTCCACTTCACTTTGTGTGTGTAAACACAGCTGCCGTATGATTGACAACTTTAAAAAAAATCTCCCATTTGGAAATAACAATTTTTCAAGATCACTGCTTTTGTCCAGGGATTGTGTGCTTTAGTTCCCTTTGTGGATCCTTGGCTATTTCTCACTGCCATCCAGTGAGAAAGTGAGAATGGCTGGGTAGCCAGATGTTTCTTGTATTCTTAGTATTAAGTAAATACTTTCTGGATCTACTGGTATTTTTAGCTACTCTGCAGAACAAATAGAGTAGTAGGCCAGCCATTGCTAGCTAATCCTGCACGTAACAACAGCTAAGTCCCACCTGTGTCTAAAAATCACAAGTAGTATGGCAAACACCTCCATGTTTAGAAAAATATCCAATTTGACCATCACATCAGTTCCAGATGGTACCTGTTTCCTGTGAACTTCTGTTTCATGCCAAAAGTAAACCTCAGCCAGTACAGTTTAATTCCATTCCCAAACTCATCTGCATCATGTGGCAGTGAGTATTAATACCCATTCGGATGCTGCTTGGATCAGCTGAGGATGCTAATGGAGGGATGGCTACAACGCAGAGACACTCAGCCAGGGCCCCACACTTTGGCATCACAATCAAGAACTGTGAAATTGTGGTTGAGACTTGTTTTGACAGATTTGGTTCTCCAAAGCCCCTCTGTTTTCTCACTCTCTTCCAGGAAATTTGAAATGCTCACAAGGTACTTGGACAAAAGCATAGGGACCATGAACCTCCTGGTGACATGTTCTTGGAAAGGTGTGAATTGGTTTTCTCCCACTGTTGTTGATTTTAAAAGTTCTTTTAAGTTCTTTTGGTGAAATACACCATTATAGGATCTGAGAATATTATTTTTGGACAACTGATTTCAAATTACCATGTATTATGAAATTTTAAATTAACCACTGTGTGGAAATAGGTACATGTTAAGTAAGGGTTTGTTTTAGAGAATAAAGAGCCATTTCATCACTCTGTTAAGTGCTTTAGCATAGTGGTTGAGAGCATAAGGTGAGGAGAAGGTGGCTTGGTTTCAGATCTCAGCTCTCCAAGTCTTAGACAGGTCACCTTGACCTCTATAAGCTTCAGATTCATTATCTTTTAGATAGGAAGATCTGCACAGTGCCCACCTTAGAGGATTGTCTTGAATATTAAAATGCTTAATGTCACACCTGACGTAGACTGAGTCCTTTCTAGACCATCTGGTTTTCATTAGTTTGTAACTTTCAGTCTGTAGACATTGTTTGAGGGCTCACTGTGTGGCAGTAAAGATGTGGAGCACTGAGCTAGAGAAATGAGGAAGGTTTATTCTCTTTTTCAACCAGCGCCCCCAAGTTAGAGAAGGATGGGAAAGTTAACTGTAACACCACATGCCAAGGTATGGGTAGATAGCACAGGGCTTCTGTAGAAGTAACCCTTTATGGTGATTCCCCACCTACTTATGGTCTTTCTTTTTGCTCTGTCCACATATTGTATCAGTTGGCTCTGAAGGAAGAACATTTCAAACTATTCATTTACTAGTCAGACTCTTTGATTTTTGAGTATATATGGGACCTGAGTCCTTGAAGGACCTCCATCTCTGAAAAAAATGCCTCTTGGAAATGTGGTTTTGATAGCGTGCATGAGAAAAAGTAAACTGTCTTAGAGAACCAGGAATCTTGTCTTAATTGTCCTGTGTGGGGCCCTAGGAAGATGGGCCCGTGAAGTGGCAGCAGGGGCGATGGGGTTGAAGGGGGACAGCTGAGCATGGTGTTGGGGGCTTTTTACCCAGAAGAGCCTGAGCCCTGGAGCACTTTGGCCCCCTTGATGGCAATAAAGGGCAGGTGCGCTAGGTCAGCTGTGGAGAAACAGTGGGCGCTTTGTCCTGAAGACTTAAGATTATCCAGCTGCTTCCTAAAACTCAAAAGTCATTTAGGTTTTCTTAGTGTCCTGATGAACCAGATACCACATTTTAACATGTGGCGATTCCCCATTTTTTATAATACACTATAGGAAAATGGAACAAACACCTGCTGTTGATAACTTTTTTTTTCCTCTATGAAGCTCTGTGATTTCCTGGATTTAGTTCAGCTCCGAGGGCCTTGTTGTGACCTTTTAGTCCAGTGACCCCCAACTCTTATAATGAGGAGTCAGTTAACAGAACTGTGTTGCATAGCACGTTCAAAACGCCTTTGATAATTTTGTTCACATTTAACTCTTCAGAAATTTTGGGAAATCAGGGGACACTTGGCTATCTGTGTAAGGCTTTATTGTTAGAAAATATTTTAAATCCAAGTGTGATCTTTTAATGAATGTTAGCAACCTTCTTTTGTTGAAGATGATACTTGTCTATCACAAGATAAATAATAACTTTAATTATTATGGTGGCATGGGAAACTACTTTTTAAAGAGAATTGCATTCTAAATGTATGACAGCCTAAATTGGTATTTAGGAAGTAGTGAAAGGATTTCTTTGTTGTTATGTTTTTATCTTCCATCCTATCAGGATTTCTTTCTTTAATTGAATGTTATTATTTTAGACCTCATAATATTTGCTGTGGGTAAAATAACAATAACTCATTAGATTCACTGCCTCTGCATGAGATCAATAACAAAATTTCCATTATTTATTTTCCCCAAAGACCTTTAGACACTTTACTTCCAGCATGGTATAAAGGAAAAGGATTTTATAATGATTTACTTTAAAAAGATTTTCACCTCTGATATATATCCAGCAAAGCCTCTCTAGAATTGCACTGTGATAATAATAATTCTAAAACAAAAATGTCAAGCCGTTGTTCCATCGTGATCTGAATTAAGTCTGAATTTGAAACTGAGAAATACAAGACACAGAGAGCCCAACAGTACTTAAACACATCTTTGTTTGAACATAATTTATCAACATGATGTAGTAGGAAGAAGTATAAATATAAACATTTTAAATAGAAACCCACAAGTGAAGATGAACATACTCACTCATTGACTGGCTAGGCTATATGTGTGTGCGTGTGTGTGTTTTTTTCTGTGGTCACTTTGGTAAATGTGTTTTTGGATTTGTTTCTGATACAACTGAATGTGGCTGGTGATATGCCCACTTTTAGATTTCTATTCGGTGTATTTCATGTGGGCCCAGTGGAAGGAACTAAGAAGCACATAATTTATAGAAATTATAAATGCTAATTTCATAGCTGGGCAAAAAATAGACACTATTTTTCTTGGTATCAGTCTTTAAAAGGAATGGCCATTTGTTTTGTGTGTCAATAGTTGAAACTTAAATTAGAGGGAGAGACTTAAATATTCCATCTCAGAAAAATCTGTAATGTCCTATAGATTTTTAGATTGAGTGGATCAGATTAGAATAATTGCAGAGGACATTATTCCTTCATTGAGCAGATTACAACAATTAAGTTGTAATTCTGAGCCCCTGTTAAAGAAATATCTCTTATGAACAATCATAACAGCAAAGTGTCGGAGCAAAGGCAGGTGTGTATTTTCTGACTGGTCAATAGCTCTCCAGAAATTTCGTGTGTACGTGGAACACACTCAGATGAACACACTGGGAATGGCCTGTGTTACGTGTGTAAATACATGTGACACGTGCTCAGTCCTTCTGAGTTTGGCACCTTGAAAGGCAGTTGTTCCGTGTCTTCTGAAGGACTTGAAGGCTGGATGCAGATGATGAAGTTTGCTGCGCTCTTGTGTCACTTACAATGCCATGAAGTAAACCTTTCAGATTCCTTGTGAGGTCACGGAGAGGTTACCTGGCTTCTGGCTGCCCCAGGGCCTGCCTCATTGAAAGACGAAACTTTCCTGTTGTCAAACGCTAGAGAGTTCCAGCAGCTGCTCACAGAGGAGCCTGTGAAGAAGTCAGCTGGCTTCGCACGCACTTCATGTTGTATATAATTCCAGTGTTAAATTTATTGGAAGGCTGGGACTAATGTAAAACACACTGTAAAAATGAGACGTCACGTGTCAGCTTTACAGCACACTTGGAAGGAGCTGAAGATTTTCAGGATGTCTGCCTTGTCGAGGAAAGTCGGTGCTGTGAATCCCAGGATGAGGAGTGAAAGTTGGCGGTCTGATCTGCACGACACTCAGATGTGGCTGCGGGATTCCTGGGGACAGGAGCACAGGTGTTGTTCACCCCTTTCCCCTATTTTCTTGTGACCTTGTTATGCAAAGCCTTGGGGCTTTGGGCCATCAGAGGTGAAACTTGCGTCTAACCTAGGATGTACTTTATCCAAGCCTTGGTTAGGATGAAATGAACACATGGGATCGAGCAGGCCTTGGCAGGATGCTGAAGGCTGAAACCTCTTTGTTCTATTACTTTGATAATACACAGCAGTGGGTATACTAAGATGCAGGTACTCTAGAGAGCCATAAAGAGAAACATGATAGCATGAAAGATGGAGGAAAGAGCAGATTTGTTTCTTCTGTTTTTATCTTTTGCTACTGGTTTCTTGGTTCATTAATATATTCAAGTATTTATTGAGTATCTGCTACATAAAGCACATCTCATTTCCAGTCAGTAAATACAGAACATTGCTTAAGAGTTTAGGCTGGATTCTCACCAACTACAGCCCTATTCCTTTTATCTGTCACATAATGGCTGTATGATTTTGGACACATCACTTAACTTTTCTGAGTCTTAGTTTTCTCATCTGCAAAATGTAGCAGAAATAACCACAGCCCATTTCTATCCATATGATTAAATATTATGATTCACCCACGAAGTGGAATATTACACAGCTGAAAAAAAGTAGAAGGTACTCGGGAGGCAGAGACAGGAGGATTGCTGAGTTCGCAGCAGCTTGCCTGGGCACCACAGTGAGCTCAGGGCCAGCCTGAAACTACAAAGTGAGACCCTGTCTCCAAAAAGCAAAAAAAAAAAGTACAAGGTAGTTCTCTATGTAAAGATCTTCCTGGTAGAGAAACATTTCAAAAGGCAGAGAATTTATACAATATGGAGGCATATGTGCATGTAAAGAAATTGGATATATATGATACTAATATTAATGATAGTCATAGGTGAAAGAGAGTGTGAGAACTTGGCAAATGGGGCATAGACTTTTCACTGTGTATCTTTTCATGATTTTATATTTTGAACCATATAAATATATTACCCCTATAAAATAGTGATATATAGATTGGTAGGATTTTTTTTCAGTACCAGGGATCGAACTCAGGACTTTGGGCTTGTGAGGTGAGAGTGGTGCCACTGAGGTAAATCCCTGGCCCTAGATTGGTAGGCCTATTGTGAGAGGATTCAGTAAGATAATGCACTTAAGATTCTTACTGTAAGGCTGGGCTAATAAAGAGCATTCAAGTTATGTTTCTTCCTGACATTGTGATGCTGAAACAAAGTTGCCTCCAAGAAGAAAAGGCTTGGTGTTTAGTAGGGAAGACAGAGAAACATAGGTTATAACTAATGTGAGAATGAAGACAGAGATAAAAGTAACAGGGACACGAGTCAGATTGTGCTTCAGCTGTTGGGGGAGACAGAGGGAATCTCAGGGGTGACCAGACTATCTTGTGATTTCTAGTTTCCCTCTTTAATTCTTTTCTTGATTAAATAAATGTATTTTTTTACTGTTAGCATTGTTCCTTTATTCCCAGCCATCCTAGCCATGGGTCTTTCCCTCCTGGGACACACAATAGACTGTGAGTTTGTGTATTTATGTATTGGAGATTTATTCAATATTTTCTGTCAGTTGCTTGCTTTCTGTCATTATTTCTCTGAATGGTTTTTCTTTCTTTCCAGATTTCTTGCCTTCTAGAAAGCAGGGACTATATTTAGTTTTCTTTACAGTGATTTGTTCTGACTTGGTTACTTTTGTAAATATGAGACAGTATACACTTTCTTCTGTATCTGAGAAGGTACTTTCTCTGAGGCCTAGAGGGTACTTTTCCACCGTGGGCACCTTTCCCTATAGAAAGAGAATTGTTTCTCTTTGTCCTGTGGTTCCTGGCAAAGGCCTTGACTTTGAGGCCTCATTGAAGCCATTGAAAGGAGGGCCCACTGTTGCCAGCCACTCCCCATAGGCACTATGGGTTGGGGGTTGTTATCCTGAAAGAGCACTAGGGGGCGCCCACATTCACAAACAGTTGGCTTGAAACAAATGATGAAGTAAAGGTAGATTCTGGTCAGAACTGAGGTGAATTTGCTCTGGTCCCTCCTTGGCCTTTTCCATTGTTTCTGTCCTGAAGGGCAGTGACAGAGTTCACAGATATAGGCCATGTCTTAGCTGGCTTATGCTGCTATCAGAAAGTGCCATCAATTGCATAGGTGGCTTAAACAACAGCAACTTATTTCTCAAAGTTCTGGAGCCAGCAGTCCAATCAATATCCAGGTGCTGGCAAGGCAGCTATCCATCTGAAGCCTCTTCTTTTGACTTGCAGGCAACCGCCAGCTTGTTGGGTTCTCACAGGACCTCTTCTTTTTTTAGGTTGGGGGGATGAGAAAGAAGGGAAATTCTGGCATCTCTTTTTAGGAGATCACTCACTAATTATTTATTAGTGAGTGACTAATTATGGTGACTATGTATTAGTCACCTTTCTGTCATCCAACAGCCTCCTAACTTAAAGGAAGAGAGGTTTGTACTGGCCCACAGTTTCAGTGGGTTCAGTCCCTGGCAGCTCAGTTCCAAGACGGAGATATGTGTTGAAACGGCCTGGCAGAGGAAGCTGCTCAACATATGGCAGCCAGAAAATAGAGAAGGGAAGAGTTAGGGATAAGAATATACCTATTACACCTTGCTAAATCATACCCTTTGAAAAAGGATCTGTGTCTTGTTTGAATCCTAATGTAAGATTGAATTTAAAATAACTTGTTGTTTGGCCCAAGCTAGGAAACTTTACTTAATTGGAGGCCAGATAGCTTAGTAGCACTGATGAAGGGCCCACAAAGCAAGAAATCACTTGAAACAGGGGCACCTAGCTGTCACCACTGAAGGAATTTATTGAGGGTGAGCTCTCAGCCTGGGGCCAAGGCTTGGTTAGAAAGATCTGAGGCTTTGGAGCCCTGAGATAGGAAGTTATTAGGTAATCCTCCTGATTACTTTTTAACACCTTTGAGTAGTTTAATGATTTAAACGTGTTCTACTTCAGAAAACTTCTGAACAAGCCATAAAAGTAATTTGCAATTCTCCTTTTCTCTGTATCTATGCTGAACGTGGTGTCTAATTATTCCATAATAGCTTTTTGTTCTGATCATTTGTTACAAAAATAGACAAGTCCTTTATCATCATTAAACACCAGGATTAGTATTTTTTTTTTAAATGGGAGTCACTTAAGTATCTTAAAAGGTTTGAAGAAAAATGACAGAGATTTTTTTTCAGGTATGAGATTTTCAACACAATGCCTGATATTTACAATAAATGGATTTATTCAAATGGTGTATATTTAAAGGGAAGTCATGGCACTAAAATACTCATCTCTTTAAATCATCCAACAGCTATTTAAGACAAGCTCCTGGAGGGCTGCCAGATCTCACTCTGTAATGTATATTCCCTGGGAGGATGAAATCTGGTATTTTTTGTTCACATTGTTCATGAATTGTATGGAGTATGTTTAATTTTTAACCCGTTATTGTAGCATGTCCCATGGTTTGGCCATCTGCATTTGGACAGCTTGATGTAAAAGTATAGTCCTCTTTCCTGAAACCTTCACTGCTCTGGATTCCCAGCTTCTTGCGGAAAAACTTGAAGAGAAAGTGAGCTACTGAAGGAGATCACAGGCTGGCCATCGGCCCCCTCTGTACTTGTCCACGGTGGGCATGGCCACAGTTTACTGAAGTTCTTCCAGAATAGTCCTATTTGCAGAAAGAAGTTCTGTTGATTCACATTGTGGTTGGATTCATTGTAAATAGCTTGTGTGCTAAGGTCTTGATGGAGGTGTTGTGGAAATGTGAAGGAATGCTGGTCACAGGGCATTGGCTTTTGTATTATAGTTAGAATTTAAATTTATGAGTGTATTAAAAGAGATTATATTTCTTCACCAAGCAGGTGAATTGGGAAAAGGTTGGCAGCTGTTTTTCGTTAAGACAAAAGAGAAAGTTCTAGAATTTTGAGAAAGGAAGCGGGGAATATTTATTAAGGCTGGGAAAGCAAAGCATTATTTAATCAATATAGCAGTCAGAACAAGAAGCTTTACTCTGGATTTATCTAACACAGACACATCAGGGGAAAATACTGTTTTATATCAATTATGTAATCTGAATCCATAACGAGACTCAAGTTGTCTGAGAAATACTATCTTAGTGCCTTTAATGATCATTAGGTATAATTAGCATCAAAGGCATAATTTCTATTATGTATATAAGTTTAGGGCATCGGATCACAACACTTTAGAGGTGTTATTGTTGCCACTATTCAGTTTAATTTTATTACCATTTAAGATGTGAGAAAGTCCAAGCTCAGGAAGTTTGTTTGACTTGATTCAAGTTACAGATCCAGGTAGTGAAAAACTGAAACTGAAAATCTAGACTCAGACCAAACCATGCTGACTACTGGGAGAAAGTCATAGGAAGATCTTGGGTCTGGCTGGTACCTCCTCTAAGACCCATCTCCCCTTGCCAGTCTCATATCTTTTTTAGAAACCAGCTTACAGTAGAACTGTGAATGTTTTACTTTGCTGCTGGGAGTCTTCCTGGCTTCTTATGACTGAATTTAAAGTGTAAATAAGAATATCTAGAGAATAGAAAATAGAGTTGAAACTTTCCTAATTACCATCCTGAAAGTTTTAGAAATAATGTAATCTTACCCTGTTCTGTTTCCAGTTTCCTCTCCATTTATGTCCATCCAGATATGTTCTGTATTTCCACATCCCCAGTTTTCTTTTTGTTTCTACTAAGTGTTCCTCTTCTTTGAGACTATAGCAATTGCTTAGTTCTGTCACTTTGCTTGCTGAGAGCTTCGATAAAGATTTGTGTCATGTTAAAATGTGTGTGTGTGTGTGTGTGTGTGTATACATGTATCTAGTTTCACTCCTAAAGGACAGGGGCTGTGGTCTGTTTATGTGCATGGCCTCTGTCTAATGGTTGCTGAATAAATATTTCTAGACTTGAGGTAACTTTGTTTATATCAAAAACTCTTCACTAGCTAGAGAAACGAGATATCAAGTGAGAATTGATGTAGGCCTCTGTGTATGTGCATGTCTTCATTATAGCATTTTGAGGAACTTCTGCAGAAGGAGCTTTCTATGTCAGAAGGCCACCCAGCTGAGTGAGAAGACCTTGGACTGTGGTGTAAGAGACCTGATTTTGAACCTTGCTACTTTACTGTAATATGGAGCAAGTTATCGGCTTCTGTTTCCTCAATTCTAAAATGGGAAAACAATATTCATTTTTAGGGATGTCTTAAAAATTTGATCAGATAATACGAGGTGCTTGAAATGGAAATAATAAATAGTGGTTGGTAAGAATCATCAGGAGGTGTCAGAGACCCCCCCCTTTGTTTAGGAATGCAGATAATTTTGAAAGTCCTCTTTGTCCTCAATTATTTATTTCCCCCTTAGGTTGATGATATTAAACAGTAGCTGAGACCCCCAGAAAGTTGACAGTGGGTGGGCAATTGCACTCTTGTTCAATTGTTTTGGGTACCATGGGTTGAACTTGTGACCTCGAGCCTTCAAGGCAGGTGCCAGAACCACTGAGCTAAATCCCCAGTCTTTGTTATTGAACTCTTGTATGGATAGTTTGGTCCAGTACAAAATGGCCAAGAGAAGCTCTTAGGAAATCCAGAGTCAAAAATATTATTGGGGTTTGAGCAGGAAACAGTTCAAGGAATTCTAGGGAATTCTACGTGGTGCCATGTGGGGAGGTATAGCGTTGGGGAGCAACCTCTTTCAACACAGTTGTTTCTCTCAGGTAAGATAAACTATTATCCTTAAGGAGGAAGAAAAAGGCAGATGCCCACCCTCTCTTCCAGCCACCCAACCCACTGAGTCCCAACAGAGTAACATTTGCTTAAAATGTGTATATTGGGAAGAGCTGATTGTTCACACAATTTTGTAAATCTTTATTGTAACCCAGGAGGAAAACCATTTCCAAATCCTTGTGAATTGCTCCAAGTATGTATTCTTGTTTCATGGTTTTTCTAAGTAGCCACCGCCTTGGTCACTTGGCTTCAATGTCTAAGCCTTCCCCTGTTTGATTATGTATAACCAATACATTAATTTTATGTTCCCTCTATAACAGACTACCTCCAATTTAATGGCCAGACTGGTGGGAACTTCTTAGCTCCCAGGCCTGTTAGTTAGGAAGTCCAGTGTTGGTTGCAGGGGCCACAGGCAAGATATGAGCAGGGCTGGTTCCTGCTAGAGGCCCAGGGGAAAATCTGTTTCCTTGCCTTTTCCAGTTTATGGAAGCCACCTGCAGTTTTTGGCTCATGGCCTCTTTTTTCCATCTTCAAAGTCAGAAACAGCATCTCTCTGATCTTTCTTTCCCTATCACAACTCTCTAGAGAAATGTTTTCCATTTTTACGGATTCATGTGGTTAGCTTGGGTCCACCTGGAAATCTAGAATAATCTCCCCTTCTCAAAATCCTTAATTTAATCGTGTCAGCAAAGTCTCATTTTCCATTTCTATACCCTTATTTGGCATATTGGGAGACACCAGGGATTAGAGCGAGGGTATTTTGGAAGGGCTACTGTTATGCTCACCAGAGGCAGAGAAAGTGCTTAGAGCCACGGTCTGTCTTTTGGAGGCACCCTGGCCAGGAGATGGTGAGATACTTTTAAGGCTGAGGCCTCCAGACTTTTGGTAGCCTGCAAAGACCATCATAATTCCTTTTACTTTTCAAATTACACCACCCTCAGTGTCCTCAACCAGCCAATTGCATACTACCAGGCCTGGGAGATAATGGGAGTGGTGGGAGGAGAGTGGAAAATGAGAGCTTTGATTACTCAGGCCTGAAAAAGTCCATCTCGAAATAGCCACGTTGCAGCCAGTTCTTTTGAAAGCCTATGTCAGGTACATTTTGTAACAACTGCTATAATTTGAAGATGTCTCCAGCCAAAAACTAGCTCCAGAAATGAGCTTTGTTCTTTACAGCACACTTTGTCCACAATGCAGAGCCTTTAAAATAAGTTGATGGGCTCTCACTAGGAACATCCGAGAGGGCAGGGATCATGGCGTATTCTTCTTTGCACCCAGCCCTGAGCACGGTGTGTGGGCCGTCCTAGGTGTTAGAACAGCCTAGTGCACGGTACACTCGCTTCCTGAGAACACAGAGAAAACAGGTTTAATGAGAACAGCAGATGTAATTAAGCACTGTACTTTCCACCTGGACCTGTTGTATGCCCAAAAGAGATTAAGGACCCTAAGATGTTCTGTCCCTGCTTCCAGAAGGCATAGAATGAAGACAGGTAAGCCACTAAAACTGTGTTCTGTTTCAGTTTGCTGGAGATTTCAAACAGAAGTATATGTAGGATTTAAGAGTGTCTCATATGAAGAGGCAGGACTCTAGTTCATGCATTTTTAAAAGAAATCACTCTAAATTCCATTCCCATAGTACACAGCAGGAAGTAGTATTTGCGGGATGAATGGATGACTGTACTGCTCTGTGCTTATTGAGGGATTAGCTTTGGGATTAGCCAGATCCAAGTTTGAACCATGACTGGGCCATTTACCAGCACTGTAACTGTGGCCACGTTGCTTCCTCTCCCGTTCTTGCTTCTTATCCAACAGCAAGTGTGGAAGGGTCACTTGACACAGTGAAGCATGGTGGAGGAAAGAAGCAGCCTCGTCGGGTTGTTGGTAACTCAGCTGCACGGCTTGGCGGTCACGTCTGCATCACTGGAGCCGCATGTCTGAGATACATCTCTCTGTCCTCCGTGGGGGTGGAGAAACCTGTGGAGTTTATTTTATAGAGTGCTTGCCTTGACTCACAGGCCCTGGACATGCGGATCCAAGGGGATCCTTAGGAAGAAGCAGAAGCTCCCTAAACAATGAGGGGTCCCCGATATGGGGTGCAGGGGGAGCCTCACTAGCCACATGCCGCAGCCTCACTGCCCTTGTGCATGAAGTTTCCTTTCGTGCATAGTACTCTGTCATCTCATCTGAGCCTTCATCATTTTTGAAAGACAGCTCTTTGGATTATGAATGTGAATGAGTTCAAGCAGAGTTTTCAGGACCTGCTTTATTTGGGAGACATTCGTGCTTTGTCGAGACTTGGGCATGCCAATATTTTAAGGGCCGTGCTGAGTGTCTTGCTCCCTAGTCCAGGAAACCAGTTGGCAGAGGGTGGTGAACAAGGGACCTCTTGTGCCTCAGTAATTACAGAGCAGCAGGCATATTATAACTGCTGAGTGGACTTCAAAGTTAATTGCCACTTAGAAGCCTGAATAAAATAATCCTCCAAAATATTGTGGATCAGAAAAGTTCCAATGACTTATTTATTTTTAAAGATCAGTAGTCCATCTTAAAGTATGTTAATGTTTATAGTCGACCAGCATTGTCCAATGGAAATAGAACGTTACCCACGTTATTTGAAATTTTCTAATACCATATAAAATATTTTAAAAGTGCAGGTGAAATTAATTTAATGATAGCATTTAATTTCACCCAAATCACTCAAAATATTTCAGCATGTAATTCAATATAAAAACAAGCTATTACCCTTTTTTTTTCTTCTGCTGAGCAAGTCACTGAAATCTGATGTCCCTATATCTGGGACCACACTTATTCATATTCACCATCTTTCTTCCTTTTTTTTTGAGACAGGGTCTCATTTTGTAGTTCAGGCTGGCCCTGAGCTCACTCTGTAGCCCAGGCAAGCCTCAAACTCAGCAATCCTCTTGCCTCTGCCTCCTGAGTGCTGGGATTACAGGCTTGAGCCACCACTCCCAGCATTATGGGATGTGGTACTGATTGCTGGTGGGCGTGTGTCACCACACCCAATATTTTATCGCTGTGGTTACCGGGATCAAACCAGGGACCTTGCGCTTGCTAGGCAGGTGCCGGAACCACTGAGCTAAATCTCAGGCCTGTTTTCACCATCTTTCACTGCTCAGTGCTTCACAGGGCGATGTACTACTGCACTGGGCAGCACAGGTATATGTGGTGGTAGGCTGTGACCCCAGGAGGAGGAAGAGGAGGAGGAAGAATGTGGTCTTTTACCTGGCAGTAAATGTATTCTGTGCCTGGCATGGTGTCTAACACCTATGTGTGGTTCTTAATGTGCTGTTCATAGGATGGACAGCTGGGGTGCAGTGTGAGAGGCCAGTGTACCTGGGCGTGACTCAGAAAGTTTCTCACTGCTTGTCATTTGAAATAAATTCATTTTTTTGCTGTAGCTTTTTTGAGATATAATTCACATATATTATAATTCACTCATTTAGAGTACAGTTCACTGGCTTTTAGTACATTCATAAAATTGTGCATCCTTCGTGCAGTGCATTTTAGAATGTTTTCATTACTCAAGAGAAAAGCAGCTTCCCTTAATTGCCACCCCCTCCATACGTTCATTTCTTCTAGTCGTAGTCATTAATCTATTTCCTCTCTAGATTTGCCTATCCTGGACATTAGATATAAATGGAATCATACAATATATGGGCCTTTGTCACTGGCTTCTTTCATTTAGCATACTGTTTTCAAGGTTCATTCCTAGTAGCACATATGAGCATTTCATTTCTTTTCATTAGTTTTTTTTTTTTAAATTTTTTTTGAGACAGGGTCTCGCTTTAGTTCAGGCTGGCCCTGAGGTCACTATGTAGCCCAGGCAAGTTTGGAACTCTAGCAATCCTCCTGCCTCTGCCTCCCGAGTGCTGGGATTACAGGCGTGAGCCACCACGCCTGGCACTGTGGTATGTGGTATTGATTGCTGGTGGGTGTGAGTCGCCACACCCAGCATTGTATGTGGTTACCGGGATCAAACTCAGGACCTTGCGCTTGCGAGGCAGGCGCCGGAACCACTGAGCTAAATCTCCAGCCCTCTTTTCATTAGTTTATGGAGCTTTGAATTATTTCTGCTCTTTGGTCATTATGAATACTATCACTTTGTTTGTGTCCAAGTATTTATATGGGCATGTTTTCCTTTTTTTGAGCATATATACCTAGAAGTGAAATTTTTGGCTCATCTGATAAACCCTGTATTTAACCATTTGAGGGCTGCTAGAGTGTTTTTCAAAATGACTCCAACATTTTACATTACCATCAGCAATGTATGAAGATTCTGCTTTCTCCACGTAATTGCCAATAGTTATCTGTATTTTTTATTACAGTCATCTGTCTTAGGCTGTACTATCATAATAAAAAACACGAGACTGGGTAATTTATAGAGAAGAGAATTTTTCTCACAGCTCCAGAGGCTGAGAAGTTTAAGATCAAGGTGCCAGCGGACTTCAGTGTCTGATAAGGGCTGCATCTTGTCTTGGAGATTTTATTTATATATATATATATATATATATGGTATTATAAAAAATCTTAAAATTATATATCAACTGCATATAATTAATGTATATTGTATTAATTACATTAATGTATATGTTAATATATGTTCTATATAATATTAAATTGTATCTTTTATGTATATTATATTAATGTATGATATGTTAATATGTGTTCTATATAATATTAAATTATATCTTTCATATATACTTTTAAACTCTGTAATAAGCTAGAGTTCCTTTTTCTCAGGGAGCACCTAGCAAGGCAGCTGAAAAAAATCCTTCATGAAAATAACATTTGTTTCATGATTTGTGTTGGACTGGTGAATATCATACAGGTTTAGATGAATCTTAAACTTCTAAAGGAACTTCCACTTTTCTTTTCCAAAGGCTTACTGAGTGGTGTATGATCTGCAGTCATCTCATTGACAGCTGCTGACTCTTGTTCACAAGAATGAAAATGTTTCCAGTTATAGTCCATTCATACTGACAGAGGTGGTTGGTGGGGCATCTTCCGCTCTTTGGTTACTTTCCTCTCTAAAAAACTTGCTTTACTGTAGAAGAGCCCACTTCAGAGTGCACACCTGCCACACATAGCCACGATGTAGAACGGTGGAAAGAGAGGGGTCCTTTTAGCCACAGGCCTGCAAGTGGGTGCCTTGGAAAAGGTGCTGCCTTCTAGAAGAAAGACTTGTGCTCTGAAAGATTCATCAAGTACCTCTACTTCATGTTTGGTTAGTTGCTTCCAGAACTCACGTGATACAGAGTGTGGTTTAATGTTTCTAGATTTCAGTGTTGTTCACACGGTAAATACTGAGGAAACACACAGGACTAGGGCAAAACGAATGCTCCATTTCTAGAGTTGTTTTCTCATCTCCTTCCTGGACTGCATCACTCTGTGTGAGGTGTGGGATTGGAATTTTGCTGGATATTTCTAATGTTTGAGTTTAGAATCTGTGCGACTGTATCTTATTCATTATAATAAGCAGTTTCCAAGGTGCCAAGGAATTTTGCTGATATTAATAATACCTTAAAATTAACTTTTTTATAGATTCCTATCCAGATCACTTGCATTAATTAAATGCGTTCTGTTTGCCAGGGATTGTATTAAGTCTTCGTACAGGGTTTTGACCTGTGATCTTTAGGATGGTCCCGTAATTCTTTGCCCCAGTGTCAGGACATGCTGAGGTTTAGGAAGGTTTTCTCACCTCCCAGTAGCACTGCCAGATTCCAGAGATAAGCTCTCCAGCTCCGGAGCCTGCAGTGTGAGACTGTGCCGGGTTCCCTCCTTCCGTCCACCACTCACACACCTTCTATTTCATAAATCTTGTTGGAGGTGGTGAGGAAAGCTGCATAGATCTCAGTGGCTCTGCCGTCTTTCCTTGCATTGTTCCTTCTCGCACTCTCTCGTTGCAATTGCCATCTTTTCTTCTAGCTCACCTGTCTTTTCCCATGTCATTATCTCACCTCAGCTAGTGCCCTTAACCTTGTAAAATAGTTGCATTTTTTAAAAGAGATGGAATTAGTTAAGTTTTTAAAAAATTAAATATACCTATAGGTAGTTTCTGCAATTAAAGCCAAAACCCACAGATGGTAAAGACAGAGAAAACATGATTGCAAGGTCCAGGAACTTGGGGATTCTCATATTAAATCTGTCATGGACTTGGCTTCTTGAGAGGGGTGCGGTTTGTGTATTTGCTTGTCCTTTTTCTGTGTCTGTAGCTTCAGTATTCACTGAGAGACAGTGTAGCACATCGGAGAATCTGGGCTCTGAAGCCTCATGCTTCAGTAGAATCCCAGCTCACATGCTTCCCTGTGATCTTTGACACCTCCAGTGAACCTCTCTGCCTCTGTGCTTCTGTATGTGTAAAATGAGGTTAGTAAAGATGAAGCTGTTTTTAAGGTGGTTGAGTTTTTGAGGACAGTCTGTTTAAAGTGTTAAACACAGCACCACATATATGGAGAACATGTTCATGATCATAGCGCTGGGACCACAGTGCACATGGTATTTTCAGCTTAGTTGAAGATAAAGAGAGAAAGAAAATAACAAGTATATATTAATGTACAAAGGAGATGGGTAGGTAATTTGGGAACTTAGAGCAGAGAGTCTCAATGAAAGATCTCGGGAATGTTCACTATAGAACTTGGGAAAGGGAAGAGATTGCATGTACTGTATTGTCCAACTGATTTGAAGCCCAGAAAGCTTAAATAATTTGATTAAGATTGTTCAGAACCAGGTCAAACCAGAACCCATTCCTTCTGGAATTGAGGCAAGGCTAGGGTATATTATGTTCTCAAACCTCCTGTAAGTTTCGGCCCATTTCATGATGATCGTTGGCAGTGCCCAGTGTTGGCTTGTTGGGGGCGGCTTCTGAAAACTAAGACTTTTAATTGTCTCTGGCTCCTGGAAGCTCTCCTGACAGTAATTTGTGCTGAGCTGTCAGTATAATGGTGATGGCCATTGTTTGATGTTTACCTTAAAGTTGTCTATCCTGATAATAATCAGCTGGCCAAGAGAGAGATTTATTCTGCTGGATATTTGTAAATACCCAGTCTGAATTTAGGAGACTGGTAACCAACCTAATTAAAACCTGGATCTTGCAGTTCTGGTTGAGAAATACATCTGTGATAAAATTGATCTGACGACTTGAAAATGGAGATGAAAGAACGTTTTCAGAAAATGTACATTTAGTAGATGGGGAGAATTATAAATTTATTCAAGAAAGCACTCTAATCTTAAAGGTTTGGATGGCTTATAATTTATCTGTAATGAGAAAAATGCTTTACCACTAACATAATATTTTGGGGTAAATTTGAAAATCACAGGTTTTGTTATGGATGTATTTGTAGGTCTTTGTGAATTTCAGGGGATGAAATTTTTCCAGTGAATGCAATTTAACACAGATAAGATGAAAAATAAGCTATGTGCAGCACAAGCCCATTTGATACAATGTGTGTAATTTTAAACTTAAAACTACTGTGTTTTAGCACTGGAAGGGACTTTCAAATCATCTGATATAAATTATTTTGTCAGTGAAAGAACTGAATCCTAGGGAATGTGAGTGGCTTTTCACTATAATACAAACTAGAGTTCAGGTATTTGGATTACTGTGTTTGGAGACATTGGAACATAAGACTTAATTTCCATGGACTCATATTCAGTATTTTAGCAGTAGCGGTTTTATGTCATTTCTAACAGTAGCTATAATAGGATTTCTCCTGGATGAGAGGCCAACTGTTTAGCCCTTTGTATATGTAGATGCTTGAAAAATACTTAGGGACTCCTAGTTAATACTCAGTTATATAAGTTTAAGGAAAATTAGAACAATCACCTCTTTTTTTGTTTGGTTTATTAATGTGGCTTCTTGTGATTTCTCAGCAGCTTCAAAAGAATTCAGAGAAAGTATGCTGCTCTTTTCAAAGAAAAACATTGGTTGCTGGAGAGATTGAGTTTAATATAGTTTCATATCATAGAGATTTTAATAATGCAGTCTAAAGTATTTGTACATGAATTCATTAAGCCCAGATTAGGCTTATTATAATTACTCAAAAAGTAATTCAATTTAAGAGAAAACATTTTAAATGGATATAAAATACCCTGTTAGCTGGAAAGCCATACAGCTCTACTTTATCAGCTCCATAAAGTACTAGCAGACTTGAACATAACTTTCATAGTATACAGAATGCAATCATAAAAAGTATTATTCCTAAATCTATTTTTTATGTTCTTTCAGTAGTTAAGAGCTTTATCCCTCAGTGCTAGAAATGAGATATACCAGGGCTAGAATGTCATAAAAATGTTAGGGACTTTTACTAGCTCCTCTCCCTCGCAATGCCTACCCGAGTCAGCATAGGCTGATGGGTTACCCAGGACAGTGCCCAAGATTGTTGTTTGTAGCCTATTTTCTGGAACATGTAGCAGGAAGATATTTCAGAGCTTCCCCCCACCCTTATCCACAAATAAAAGACATTTACTGAGCACTGAGTGCCTTCCTAGGTACAACAATGACAGGCAAAGTATTGGTCTTCATTTCTAGCATGATAAAAGGTGAGGGGGGCGGCTAGGAGCAAGGAAAATGATAGAACTTCTCCAGCCTACATCCAAAACAAGACAGAGGAGAAAAATGAAAGAGAGATGAAAGGTTTTGCGGCATCAAAGACTGGGTTAGTTTTTGGCATTGAGGCCTTTGGGTTAGACCTTAAAGCTTTTACAACACTCACTTGGGCTCTGTTCAGATGGGGCTGCCTGCGTGTGCCTGGAGGAAGCCGCAGAGTCATGAGTATTGGCTTTGTGACCACATGGCTGCCTAAGCTGTCTGGCTTTGGAGACACTGAAAACTAATCACAGCCCGATGTGGTGCCACTGAGGCCAAGCTGGAGCTCTGGAGGAGCAGTGCGTGATTCTGGTCCTGTTCTAGCAGTGACAGAGCTGCACCTGCACAGGAAGGAGCACTGCTTAAATGGTTTGTTGTGCTCAAACTTTGATTTATTTAATAAAACTGTAGAACTCTTCCCTCAGGCAACTTCTTCCTAGCACTCCACTGTAGGGAGCAGAGCAGGTCACTGAAGAGCCACCAGTTTGCTTACCTCTGTGTGATCCTGCCCTCTGCTGACATAGTGTGATGTCTTGTGTCTTGATGTCCCCCAAAGCATCATGCAGTCATAGTTGGGGCTTTTTCAGAGGTGGCTGGATCTAGAGTGTGTGACTGACTCAAGGTGCAATGCTAGGTTTAAGGGTGGTTGATTACTAAATCTGCCCACTGATTGGTTTGGCACTGCCCTAATCGTAGTAGTCTTTGACTTCTCTCTTGGAGCCAAATAAGCGTTTCCTTCCTTTACTTTGGGTGTCAGGAATCAATTTGTCTCAGCAACAAGAAAAGTAACTAAAACACTTACTTAGTCATTGGGTATTGTGACTGGAGGGGAAGCCACATATGCAGTGGCCTTAGGAAAAGGTGACAGGGCCAGACAGGGAATGCTAGAGTGGAATACCACTGAAAATAAAGACCAGGCCTTGTGACTCTGAGAGTCCCAACTGGTGGTTCCATCCTTGATGTATAAAGAAAGGATGCAATTGGACCTCTAATCTCAAAATTTAAGCATAATTCATTCATAATGTAATATTTGAGAATTGCTTTGGAGTTTCTTAATGATATGTAGCTCCAGGATGATAGAAAGGAATTGAAATAGTCATTTTAATTTAATGAATTTTTCTCTTATGATCTCTTTTAGAGTCTTATCTAATTCACAGAGATTTTTCAAACAGTAGATCTTCAGTGAATGATACAGTAATGTGAATAATAGAACTTCAGTTTATAGAAGATATTCCATGTTCAAGTTCTTGTCCACATGCAAGTTCTTGTGCACTCTTGTATGCATCATTTCATGTGGTTTTCATGTAACTGATGATGTAGTACAAAAATTGGCTATTATTATTTGTGTGCCGCTTATGAAAAAACTAAGGCTTGTGAAGATTCAGTGATTTGTCCTAGAGTGCACAGCCAGATACGGGGACAGCTCTGACTTTAGGACCTGAATTATCTTGTTCTATTATTGCTCATTATAACAACGTGGACTTTCACATATGAAATGTCTATCATGAAACAGTATATGCTGAGTACTTTACATGTACTAGTAAGTGGGAATTTGTAAAGTTGAATTTTATTATCCTCATTTTGCAGTTGAGGAAACTGAAAAATCAAAGAATTTAAAAACTAGCCAAGATGGCCTGGAAGGTGTCTTAGCCAAAGTTGACTTGAGTATTAGTAGACTATAAAACCCATGTGTTTCTTGCTGATTAAATTGTACAGTTTGATCCTCATGATATATCCCTTTGGTGAAGGAAAAGGTTATCCCTGGTTCTCCATTCTATAGATGAGAACATAAGAGAAAAGAAGTTGAATAATTACCCTGGGTTTCTACTTGGAAAAGGGGTGGGGCCTGGTCCCAGATTATTAAGATTTAGTGGTTATATAAACTTGGCACTTACTCTGTGGCACTGGATCCTATCTGGGAGAGGGCATATTTACTCTGTTCTCTTTGGGAAATCTACCTGCATATGTGGACCTAGGCTTTGTCAGTATAAAACAGAGTGACCCGGGATCACTGATACTCAAGACAGGGGAAGCATTGGTGGGTTCTGCTTTTCAAAACAGAAGAGAAAGAATTCATTTCCAGATGCTAGGGGGTGAAGTATACTGATTGGATTCTTTGTATCCATGTATAGAGTTTGGAGATTGAGTGAGGGGCATCTCAGCTGATCCTGAAATTGTCTTTAGGTAATGGAAAACCTTCCTTTCAAGGAAGCAGCACTACTTCCAGCTGTTCCCTGGGTCCTGTCCTTAGCCTTGGTTAGTTAGGTATCAGTAAAATTTACAGTCCTTTACTGTAAAAGCACTTGCACTTGAAAAAGAATTTTCTTTCTGTAGTGCAAACCACAGGAGGACTCGTAAGACAGCTGTCTCCCCAGGTGAGACTTCTTAAATGGGAGTTAAGTGCATGCATTTTCAAGAAACTAAACTCCCCTCATATATAATTTAACCTAGAAAAGAAAACAAAATTGAGAGAGTAGTATGATTACATTGTTTGAGAACTAGTAACTTTACCTCCCCCAGTCTTTTGGAAGTCACGTATACTTTCTCTGTTTGGCATATCTTGAATGCTGTGGGGTGTCGGCTAAGTGTGATACTGTAATAACAGTGAGGGTTTCTCTCCCACGGTTATGGACTAGGGATTGAAATAGTAAATTATCCCTAACAGACTGAATGGGCAATAAGACTGCCATCCACTTCTCCTCATAAAACAAAGCGATAGATAAATAAAGGAGAGCCAACTCACTTAACCCGAGTGGCTCTGTGCACTGCTAATTATTAACCCGGGCACAAGACAGGGGTTCACCCTGCATGTAGTTAAATCACTTTTAATCGAGGTAAACACTAGCCATGTGGACGAGATCACTCAAGAAAGATTTTATCAGCAGTGTTTAGGAATCACCCGGTCTAATTGCCATAACTTATTAATAATAACAAATAATCTAGTCTTTTTATGGCCCCTGTCTCTGGAGGACTCAGTGCATTAAAGATCTCTAGAGTGTGAATCTTTCAGTAGCTGTGGGGGAGGAGCAAGTATCCTTAATACTCATTCCTAACAGAAGAAACTGGACATCAGGGCTAAGAAAGGCAAAACGGGGTTCCTTCTTTCTCCCTTTTCTTCTTCCCGCCTCAGAGTTAGCATCTTGCACATGCCCTTTTATCTATCCCTAGGACCAGAAGCCTCGAGGGATGGGGGTGGGGGCTGGGTAACAGGCTTTCTTTGTTCATGTGAATGATGGGGGTTGAGGTTTCCTCCCTTGGGAAGGGGGTATGAGCAGAGCTTTGTCTAAAGGAGTTCATTTCCTCTGCGCTAGTGTCGCTGGCATCCTTCGGTCTCAACCTGATCGTGGCTAAGTGATCACTGGCGACTTCCAGCTCTGTACTTGTGTAATTCCAATTTCTGTTAGGGCAGAAGAGACGGAACTGTCTTGTTCTCAGAGTGAATCTCTGCCGGAGCAGATGGAAAGTGTTTGTATAAATTACCTGACTTAATCTTCCCGATACCATGGAGCGGATTGAGGGGTATGACTGCGTAGGTTATCAACAAGGAAACGAGGCTCCACGAGGGCCGTTGGTTGACTCTTCATAGTTCTCTGTGTTTACACTGGAAGAGGAATACCACACTCAATGCCAGGACCTTTTAATTTTTCTAAATGACTACTTCTGATGGTTTGGGACTCGTGGGTCGTAGACATGAGCTCCAGAATAGAGGATATTACAAGAATATTTCTATGGATAATGTCCTCTGATGGCCACAGTTTTTCAGGAAGTTAAAGCGTAGCCAAACTGAACAGAAATTATTTTCTTCTCACTTATTTCTCATTCTTCTGTCCATGGCCATAAACCCGAGTCTATAGCGGTTTCATTCTAGAAAAGTGAAATAGTAAAGAAGGTGCAGAAGCCATTATTATACAGAGCAAAAAGTTAAATAATGCTAGGAAAGGAATGATTTATACCACAGACCGCAGAAGACATAAATTTAGAGTGTAAATTACCAGACAACTCATGTGCAAAATTGTTGCAGTATTTAAGCTAGTGTTTATTAAAATTTACATTTGAATAAAAAGGTGCAAAATGAAAAAGGCTAGAAGAGTTTTGAAAAAAATCCAGAATAGTTTATATAAAAATCAAGAGTGTTTGGGGGTGGAACAGAAGGTACAAATAGGAATCTATTCAGCTTTGCCTGTTAAAGTGTGAAATACACAGTAGAATTGGAAGGAATAAGGTCACTAAATCTCTCTGAATTTCCTTCCTCCCTACCAGTTGATACTTTCCAGTTACTGAAATAAGTTCTGAATTTCTAAAAAAGTGCTCCATGTTCAAAGGTATGGTGAAGACATTGAGGATTTTGGATGGATGTCAGAACTGGATCCATATTTGAAAGACTAATCTTATTTCACTGATGTTTCCCAGGTTGGAAATTTTTGTCTGTATTCATTAGAGAGGAATGATAAATCTCTAATTTGTACTTTGCTAATAATAGCGATGAGCTTTTGTGGTTCATTAAGGTTAAATGTGTCTCATATAGTCTTGGCTCAGCCTTCAACTCCATGTGTGACCTTGGGAAAAATTTCTAGTTATTTGGGACTCAGTTTCTTCCTCTGTTAAATGAGGGGGTTGGGCCAGATGACAGCTGAGGTAGACCAGCACTCTTTGTTTCCAAGACATCCAAACAGTCAGGACCCAGAAAGGGGATTAAGACACATTGCTTTGTCCTCAGGAGCTCATGGTCTACATAAATAACTAATTATAATATGAGCTATAATTGCAACATGTACAAATTACTCTCAGAGCACAGAGGCGGAAACAATGAATTTCCTCTCTGTGGGGACAGACTTCACAGTGACTGTGACATTTGAATGCAAAGTAGGAAGGCTTCTCCAGGTGTGCAGGCTGGTCAGAGGGTGGTTGGTGTAGTCTGTGGGGTCAAAGACACAAGCATAGGTGAAAATGGTGTATTTAGAGAGCTGCATGTGGACCTTCTTTTGATTCGTGGGCAGTGACATCTTACTGCTGGGTCAAAATTTGTACCAATGATGAGTCATTGATGCTAGAGTACTGTATAGAGTGTACAGTTGGCTCTTTGTATCTTAAAGTGATTAGTTCCCAAGTTCTCTCTGGATACCAGATACATCAGATGCCCTGTCCTTACATCAATTGGCTTTATATTTGCTATAACCTGCACACAGCCTCCTGTATACTTCAGATCATCTCTAGATGACTCACGCTACCAAGTGCAAATGCTAGGTAAATAGTTGTTATGCTGATTTGCTTAGGGAATAAGGACAAGGAAAAAAGTCTTGTACCTGATCAGTAAAGACACAACAATTTAAAAAAATATTTTCAATCCACAGGAGATTTCAGGTTCCGAACTCACAGATAGAGTCCAGGTTCTATAGTGACGCTAATATGGCCCGTTTACATCCTGACTGGCTTTTTTTTTTATATTGCATTCTTTATTGGTTCAATTTGCATACATCTCACAATCACACGTAACATTGGTGAATTTGTACCAATATATGACACAGTCAATTCTCATTTCTACCCATATCCCCACCCACCCACACCTCCCCACACCCTATATATATGCTCTTTTATTTTCTTTCAGAATCATATTTATTCCTTCCCCTCATTACATCCCCACACCAAATTTCCTTTGGAAATTTCCCATTCTAAAAAGATTGTCATACTACTAGAGTTCATTTTCTTGAGTGTGGGAGGAAGGGTGACGTGTTAGCCAATGCCTGGAGGGGTGTGAGCTGCCATCTTTCACCTGATCTGTGCTGCTGCCTGTGCATACTGTTGAGGCATGACACCTGCAGCCATAGTCTTCTGTTTGCAGTCAACCCACCAGTTGCAAGTTTCACTTGCACCATTCATGAGCCCTTGGCTTTTCTAATTTTGCAGGAACTGAGGTTTCAGATCATGACTGAAAATTAGATATTGACAGTGCAGTTCTTAGTTTTTACAGTGAAACAACTTTAGTTTTAAATTGAGGTTATAAATGTGAGGCATCTTCATTATTAAAATAAGAAAATAATGAAGAAATATCACATATGATAAAACATCCTAATACCACATCTTGACAATAAATAATATTTCTGTGATGATTGTCACAAATCTCTTCTTACATAACCTTAAACATACATTTTGCTCTGAGTTTTCGTTCAAAAACTATCACAGTCTTCAGCATTTAGATGGCGGCACAATAATCCATTGTGTGGAATACATGGGTTTAATTCTCTATCAATAGTTTAGGTAAGATCCAGTGTTTTGCCATTATAAACAAAACTGTGGTCCTTGTAGATTTCTTTTATAACTATGTTTCATTGTATTAAAGTCCTAGAAGTCACATTGATGGGACAAGAAATGCATATCGTTGAACTACCTTTTAGACCATTTCACAAGTCCGCAGCCTCATCAGTAGAGCAGAAGATGGCTCCTGCCTGGGTGGGACTATCTATGGCTCTCCTGTTGCCCTCTCTGTCCTGCAGCTGTTAAACAAGGAGGCGTGAGCAGAGGCACTGTTAACAGGACATGTGTGCATTGGAGATGGCCAAAAGTACTTCTCAAGTGTACCTGTGCTCACCAAAGGATGCACGCAGAAATGTCTGTCACAGTTCTTAATTTGCGGACATTGACATAATCCAAATAACTACCACATTCGAATGGAGAAATCAACTACAGTGGAATCATCCAGTGGAATTCTTTGGAACAGTGAGAATGAATGATCTACTCTGTGCTACAGTGTGAATGGCTTCCAAGTACTGTCAAGCAAAGATGCCAGAAATAGAAAAATCCAGGCTTTATCAGTCAATTTATACAGAATTCAAAGGCAGTCAAAGTGTACTTGTGCTTTTAGAAGTTATTTTAGTGGTTACTCTTAGGGGGATGTTAGTGACTTCGGGTTTTTCATGAGATGTATTTTATTAGTGCTAGAATGCCTGGCACACAGTACCTTCTCAAATCTTTCTTTAAAAGATACACTAACTTTTTTTGCTTTTAGCTTTCTAATAGCCTTTGGCCTAGGATTTACTTTGCAGATGTAATGTTTATGTGATTTTAATATGTAAATATAACATAAGCCTTTCTACATTTGTTCTTTTACATGCCATTGTTGTTATTTGTAAGTCAGTCAGCTTAGTAGTGGAAAAGAAGATGGTTTTGGAATCACAGATGTGTTCAAACCTGAGTCTCACTTGCTTCTCTATGGCCTTGGAAGATTTACTTAACTTTCTGGAGCCTCAGTTTCCCTGTCTATAAAATGAGAATGATGATAGAACCTACTATGTAAGGTTACTGTGGAAACAATAATATCAGCGCTAATTATAACAGCCAGTTTTTCTGTTTACTGTGCACTAGATGCTGTTTTAAGCCCTTAAATATGTGACATTATGTGTTTAATCTTTCCAGTGTGCTTAATCTTTTCCAGTGTGCTTACCTGTTTCGCAGTTTAGGTAGCTATAGGTCAAAGACTTGGTCAGTACCAAGTTAGGATTTAGACCCAGGCAGTCTTCTGGCATAGCCTGTACTGTGCACTAGAGCTTTCTGCTTTAAAGGGCAACCTTATGAAGAGTTCTTAGTAGTCGGCATATATTAGCTGTTATCACATTGTCCTTTTCAACGTTATTAACAGTATTTTTCCTTCTCTCTCCCCTCCCTCCTTCCCTGTTTTTTCTCCCTCCTGGCAGATGTTTTTCAGCAAGGTAAGTTTTTACCGCCTTTGGCTTGCTCTTCCATTGTTGTGTTCTTCATGTTATGTGGCTTTGCCTTTTCTGCGGACATGTCATGTGGACTGCAGGGGTCACTATGAGGACAGTGACCTGAGATGTCATCAGCCTCCCTGGGGCTCTGCTTTTTCCTGTGTGCCAGGCTTGGAGTGGGAAGAGCTGGGTAGGTGGGGCAGGAACGAATGGGGAAGGAAGGGTCTATGGCTGGGTCCCAGCACAGGTAGAGGATGTTGTGGAATTGGTGAGACTGATGAGTACCTATCTCTGGAGGCAGCTCAGCTACAAGGTCCTTGTCCCTCAGGGCTCCTGTGTTGGGACCAGGGGTAGTGTCTTTGCTGAGCAAATGTGTCACTGATAAGTGAAGTTGTGGCAGGACCGTGAATGGCTGGCCACTTTGTCCCCTTCAACCCAACCACACTTCACAACCTAAATGCGTTGGCGATTCAGTCAGAGTAAGGTGAAGTTGTGCAGCATCAAGTGTTTTGCTAGCCAAGGTCACATATTCTAGGAGCTGGAAACCATAATTTACCTCCACGCTGACTTCGGGCCTGTGCTTCGGCCTCCACTTAGGGTGCAGAGCCGCTGTGCTCTGGGAGGCAGAAGGAGGCTCATGGCTCCTGACCTCATGGAGCCTTCTAGACTCACAGTATGGATGGGAGAACTGCATTTTGATCCCCACTTGAAACCACTGGGTAAAAGTGGCCGGATTCCATGTTTAGATTCAAGCTAAGAAATGTGTCTGTAGCAAATGTCTGCTGTGTCTTTCTGGATACCAAGGTTGGCCTAGAATAAAAGTGACTGGTTCAGAAATACACCTAGGCATTCCATAAATAGCTTCCAAATACTCTCATAGGCTTGGTGTTTTCCCAACTGTTATTTCACCCCAAAGATGGAGTACTTGTAGAGAATATCTGCCTCCAATAGAAGCACAGCTGTGGGTAACAATGAGGGTTCTGTTGTGTTGTCTTTTAAGAGTCTGGAGTCATAGACCTACTTCTATAAATAATTCATAAATCCCAACAAGCTATAAGTAATAAGTTCCATTTGGCTAGAGACTAAGAGATGAGCAAAATTGAAAAGGTGCCATGACTGTTCATATAATGAAAGTGCTGCTGTCAGGGCCTGTTGCTGCAGTGAGTTTTCTTCCTTGACAAATTGGGGGTTCAGTGAGTCGCTCTGGGAGGAGTATTTTTTTCCTGAGCTGGAATGCAAACACCACCTAGTGCTGAATAACATTTCTCTCCTTGAAACACAAAATGTTTGAGTTGGGAAAGTCTTTGTAGAATGTGTGTTCGGAGGCTGGTGGTAAAGAGGGAGTGGAAAAGCCTTGTATCAAATTTGACTTTTCTACATACAGTCACGAGTGTTCCTGGGTGGTGTAACTGGTATAAAAATGGCTTGTTAGACAGCATGTGTCAAATTTGCCTCCTTTTTTCATCAGTCATCGATGGGATTTGCCTGTCAGTAGCAGTGATATGCAGAGCAAAAGTTATAATCATCTACAAATCACTGGCTATTGAGACTTAATAGCATCTGCCAGAGACGGAAGCTGGGAGCAACTCATTGCCCTGCGTGGTGGTGGGCGGCAGCTCCCTGGTAAGGTATTACTAGGATTTCAAATGGAGAGAACTGAACTTGCCTTTGTGAATCATTTACAGGGCACTGGCCTTACAGGACGGTTTCATCTGGAGACACATTCTCGGACATGTTGGTTAGGAGTTCACCAGCAGGCACTTCTACCCTACTTTTGTGTTTGCCCATTATGTCTATGAAAATAGGGGACAAAGGAAGAATGCTCTGTGTCTATCAGACAGAGTCTAACAAAGGGGTCTCCATAACATCTTCTGTGCTTGAAACTGCCAGAATTGTGCCACTGACCTGAAACATGGGGGAGATGAATTGTGTTAGAAGCAAACAAGCAGACAAGTATGTAGCTTCAGATGAACAGGAATCAGTTGAACATCTTCTGGAGTCCATCTTGGGGGCAGAGGCAGCCCACAGTGGCCCTGCCCTCCGCGGTGTGCCTGGGCCTCCAGAACCTGTTTGCTTTCGGTTTGACAGAGTCGGGCAGGTGGGTAAGTGCTGCTTCTGGCAGCGAGGGGAGGAGGCCTGCCTGGCAAGAGCAGCGGCTGCATGTTAGCGCTGCTGTGCACTGTGGCAGGCAGGAGAGGGAGGCAGGCTTGCAGCCGACAATATCAGACTCTCCGAGGAAACACAGGTTATTTCCTCTGGATTGTATTATCTTTTATTTCACTACAGATCAATCTTGTTACACTAGGTGACAGCATAGCAGCCACTGCTGGGTTTTTCTCTTTTGTGTCCCTGGTGCGTGAAAGGGGGAATGTGTTTCTCCCCTGCGCCTGTGATATTTCATTGCTTGTTTTGGTTCTTTCATCTATAAATGCCACTCGTTGTGGTATTGAGACCACAGGGTCTGAGGACAGTCGAGGACCAGGGAGTGTGCAAGTGGGTCTTTCTAAATAGAAGTCCAGGGTCACAGGACAACGTTTCAAGGAGCCTTACCTGACCTACATCCGATTGTCCACGCAGCTCACGAGCCATTGGGCAGCTCTCAGAAGTTCCAGAGTGCCACACAATTGCTCTTCACATCAAATGCAATGTGAAACGCTGTTTGTGCACGCGGCTCAAATCTTGAGCGTTAGAGCGCTTTTATGCCAGTCCCGAGAGTGCGCGTGCTGCCTCTCCCTCCTCACTATGCCTCATTTGAAGTTACTGAAGCACTCTTTGAATGCTCATCCGTAGATTGAACCTTGTTTCTGAAATCGAACAGAAACCAAGCGAGTGGATTTGAAATCAGAGCAGTATCACTCAATGGGGCATTTTAAAACCTAAGTGGGTGTAGTATAAAGATTTTATCATTGAGTTAATTCTCTCTGCACTGTCAACTCAAGTCCCGGAAAGACTCGGAGGTAAAAGAGGCACAGCCTTCCCTTCTCCCCAGTTCTAACCTAGAGCTGGCCTCTTGCTCACACCTTTGCTTGTAGCTCAGGTGGTTTGTAATATTTCTCAAACACAGTGCACAACATGTTGGTTCTGAAATGGGAAAGGCACTTTCTGGACCTTGAGGACAGCTAAGACCTTCTTTCTCATGGACTTTACAATCTCATGAGGGGGCATTTGATAGCCAAGCATACAAAAATTAAATGAGGTAAATTAAAAAAGGATAGAAAGTTTCTTATGCTAGTGGCTAGGAAGGCTGCCTTAGATGTGTGGCCAGGAACTGACAGAACAGGCCAGTTATTGGACAGTTTAGGAGAATGGCATGCAAGGGTAAAGTAGATAGATGTATCGTAGTAGGCAAAGAGAGTTATCTAGGGGAGGTACGAGATCTGGGGTTGGACAAGGGGAGCGCTCTTTCTACAGAAGAGTGATGTGTTCTCATTCTGGCTGCAGTGAAAACCCACAGTGCTGACTGGACTGAGGTCCTACCTGCCACCCTCCAGGAATGTCTGCTTTCCTAGGCCATGGAACCGGTAGCTCCTCCCAGCCAACTTGCCTGTTAGGATGCCAGCCTTCTGTTTATTTTAACCACGGAGATTCTCAAGCTTATGACTCACACTTTCTCTTAGAGCTGGCAAGTTATACCCTTTAGGGATATCCTTGAAATATTTCTGTATGTGTCTTCAGTTCTTAAGAGCCATGATTCTCTAGAGCATATGTATCTACATGTATTGTTTGTATTACATTTCGCATACATATACTTTTTTCCAGTGCATACTTAAATATTATAGTTGGCCCAGTATGTCTCAGGGTTCAGTATACGTATGGATTCAACCAACTGCATGCAGATGGAAAATCTTATTGGGCTCACTTTGGTTGTATTGGTACTGAACATATGTCATTATCCTCTAAATAATAGTGCAACAACTATTTACACTTGAGGTATTATGAGTCATCTAGAGATGATTTACAATACATAGGAAGTGAGTATGTGTTTTGCTTCTATGCAAATGTTATACATGCCATTTTACTTAAGGGCTTGATATTGAAATTTGGCTTCCAAATTTCCAGGGAGGTTGGAAACAAACTCACATATCACTCAGTGATGGCTGTATATGAGAACAATTATCTCGTCTGTATTTTTAACTTTTGCTGAGTATAACATGGAGGAAAGATAACAAATTCTGCTGTCTCCAGAACCCCTGGCAACAAGTGAAGAAATGCTTGCTGTGAGCAGGGCTGCGGCCCCTGGATACCTCATGTTCAGCTGTCCAGGGAAGTTACTCTAGTTCCACAGAGAAGGCCAGGTAGTATCCACAATGGACAGATATCCCAGATTTGCAAGAGAAGCCAGAGATCTGAGAATATATGCAAAACTTAATGATTTTTAAACTCTTAAAGTTTAACAAACTAAACCTAATGGGTCAGAAAGTCCTCTTTTCTCCAATCAGTAGCCAGTTGTCAGACCTATTTTGCTCATGTCAGGGCTGCTGACTTTTATGCTTTAGATAGGTTGCTTTGCCCTCTGGCCTCCGTGTTTTCATCTGTAAAATAGGAGAGCTGAAAAGAGACCTGACACTGTTGGTGTCCTGCTGCTATTTTGTTTTGAGAATTTTAGAGTGGACTTTAGTTAATAGTAGGATTGTGTCCTTAGTTCATTTTGTCTGTTCACTGGAGGACCAAGGTGGAAGAAGAAGCTTCTGTAGTGGCTGAGAACTAAAGTTAAAGAATGTGGTTCAGAAGTGTAGCTGACTCACATGACCATTTTGAATGTCAGCTCTTTCGCACTGAATCCACAGTGGATGGCAGTGCTTTTATTAATTTGAGGAGAGCAATAAATCATAGTTTGTTACTGGCAGCCGAGCCAAGCTTGTTAATTGTTGGGGGTGGGCTTGTGGTGACAGGAGACCACTACTATTTATAATGAGCTTGACTTAAGCTCTTTTGCATATATCAAACCTAGTGGCCAAACTTCTGGGGCTTGATCTTATGTTTTCCTAATTATTTCAGAAAATCCATCTATTATAAAGAAAGATGTGATCCCTTAACCATGAATTATGCTCCCCTGATAATGTTTTCACATTATGAAGTACTGTTTTCTTTATCAATGTAGGATTTGTGCAAATGAATTAAATCTGTTGTTACCATTTCCAGGCAGACTTTCCTAGTTGTTGTATGATGGTTACCTGGGAAATGTGTCAACACAATGTGGTAGAAAGTGGTTGGTTGTCTGGTCACACTTTGTGTGTGCTGGTGTTCGCTGAGTATGTATGTCCTCTCCTTATCCTATCAGTAATGAGTAGATATTCTGGGTCACATAGGCAGTGTATCGCATCTTTCCAGCACAAACTAAAGATTACCACTACATTTTACATGTATCCACTTTGTGAGTGTGTCTGTGAGATGGATGAGCAAAAGGATAAGCTGATTTGAACACTAATGTTTGATGTGATGGTTTATCACATTCTGCATGGATTGTGCACATTGCTTGTGCCCTGACAGGTGACCACGTGGTATATCTCCCCTTAGGACAGTTCACTGTGTGCCTCTTCTAATCCAAAGATGTGCATTGGGATGAGGTCTTACACTCTCTTTCCTAATCACCTGCATTTCATAATTCCCTCATTAGATTCTTCTGTTGAGTTGGTTCCTACAAAGGAGAAGAGTTTGTCCTTGGTAATTCCAGTGTTTGTTACCCTTTATATTCTGAACACTGGGCTGGTTAATGTGTCATTGAGTTGACCATTACATTTTATGAGGAAGTTATAACCAGTCACACCATTTCACCAGGGAAAAACTTGCGGCATAGGGTGGAATCCATGTAGTGATAGTTGGATACCGTGAGTAGAAGAGCCAAGATTATTTTTCAGATAACACATTTTATTTTTTTCAAATCCTTTTAGAGTTATGAAAATTATGACAATGGCATAAAGGCTTTTCATATACTCTGTTCCCAGATTTCTCTGTGATTAGCACTGTGACAGTATTTAGAGGTGGAGATTCAAGAAGATGCTAGTGTCTGAGGGCTCCACCCCATGAATGCGCTTAGCAGCCTTTTTGGAAAGGCTGGATGGAGCCATTTTTTCTTTCTGCTGCCAAGATAAAACCAATGGTGAATTTGCTTGCATCTCAGTGAACTTCCCGCCTCTAATTTCTACTACACTGGGGATTACAAATTTTGAAGGAACAAATATTTAGACTATAGAAGATTATTTCTCAGGTTTTCCTTGTTTTTGAATAACTTTGACTATTTTTGAGCATTATTACTCAGATTCTTGGAGGATGCCCTCCTATATGGAATTTGTATGGTGTTTATTTAGGATAAGATTAAGGTTATGGATTTGGGGAAGAAAACAGAAAAAGTACCATTTTCATCAGCTATCAAGGGCACACACTACCAACATGACTTATGACCATTGGCACTTAACTGATGAAGTATTTGTCAAGTTTGTCTTCTATAAAGTGAGTACTTCTCTCCCCTTTCACATTGTATTCTTTGGAAGGAAATCTGTGCACAGACCACCTGTAAGGAGTGGTAATTTATCCTCTACCACATTAAGAGCAGATTATTGCCATACATAAATTATTCTGCACCAGACAGTTGGCTGCCATTTAATAATTTATTGAATAATTTATATCATTATGGACTTGGGGGTATTTGTTTTATACTTTTCATTATGATCCAGTGCCATTTCTTTATCTTCTTGCTCAAATTGTTCCAGTTTCAGCCACTGGAAGCTCTTTAGTTGGGTTCCATGACCCTTTGACATTATTAACGATCCAAAATGTTTTTGAACATGTCCTAAATACATTAGGGTCCTACAAGATGCCCGAGGTATGTATGTATCCCATTCCAAACCTGTAATCACTCATTGCTCCTAGGAGTCCCGGTTCCTTTTGTAATACTAGGAATCGAGATCTGAGGACTAGGCATCGTTATTGCTGATGGGGTGTCATTTATTTTAGGTTCTCTTATCTGATAAGCCTAAAGAAATGTATGTGTTTTACTGACTCATGTATATAACATAGCTGTAAGTATCTTTGTGGTCAGGTGCACCTGCATTAGTTAAGTATGAGCTCTTATTCAAGTCTTTAAGTCCAGTGGTGGTGAACCTATGGCACGTATGCTGCAGTGGACTGTGTATATCATTAAAAGCTCTAAAAAGTTTTCCATCACTGCTCTAGTCCATTACTACCTGGATCACTCTAGCCTCCTTTTATTCCTTATCTGGAAATTCCTGTTTCATAGAGAAATAACTGGGAAGTACAACTTTAGGTTTCTGTGTTCTGTTGTGTCCTGACTCCTACAGAAGCACTTTCATTTACTCTCACTTGGACAGAGTCACAGATTTTTTTTTCATTATTCAGTAAACTTTATTGGTACATTATATACATAGCTCACAATCACACAAAACATTGGGGAATTTGTACCAGTATGTGACACAGGTCAATTCTCATTTTTACCCACATCCCTGCCCACCCAACCTCTCCCCACCCCCTGTAAACATACTCTTTTATTTTTTTCCAAATCACATTTATTCCTTCCCTTCATTACGTTCCCATACCAAATTCCTTTTGAATATTTCCCATTCTACAAAAACTATTATACATTCTAGAGCTCCTTTACCTTTACAGGAACTTATAGCAAAGAATAGGTCTGGTATTTGCATATCTGTGTTCTATTTATTTCACTTATTAGTGTATCCTCCATTTTCACATAAATGAATCAATCTTGTCATTCTTTATGGCAGAGTAATACTCCCATTAAAAAAACCACATCCTCTTTATGCAGTCTCCAGTTGATGGGCATCTGGGTTGTTTCCAAGATTGGGCTATCATGAACTGAGCTTCTATGAACAAGGGTGTAAATCTGCCTTTCCAATGTGATTTTTAAAATTTCTTTGGGTGTATTCCTAGCAGGGGGATAGCAGGGTCAAATGGGATCTCTAGTCCTAGTTTTCTTAGGAATCTCCACACAGATCTCCACAATGGTTGCACAAGTCTACAATCCGACCAGCAGTGGAGAAAAGGGTTCCTTTCTCCCCACAGCCTCACCAGCACTTATTGTTGGTTGATTTTATAATAGCGGCCATTCTTTGTGGAGTGAGATGAAATCTCAGTGTTGTTTTCATCTGCATCTCTCAAATGACCAGTGATGTTGAACATTTCTTCATATGCTTCTTGGCTTCTTTGACTTCTGCCTCTGAGAAGTGTCTGTTCATTTCAGATGCCCATTTTTGAATTGGGTCTTTAAACTTGGGGAGACTGATTTGTTTAAGTTCCTTGTATATTGTAGATAATAGCCCTTTGTCTGACAAACAGGTAGTAAAGACTTTTTCCCATGATGTTGGTTGTCTTTTAGCGGTGCCAATTATTTCTTTTGTTGTGCAGAAGCTTTTTAGTAGGATGAGATCCCATTTGTTGATTCTTTCTGCTAGTTCTTGTGCTATAGAGGTTTTATTCATGAAGTCTCTGCTTAAGCCAATGTCTCCAACAAGAGTTTTACCTAACCTGTTTTCCAGCAGGCTTATTGTTTCTGTTTTAATGGTTAAGTCTCGAATCCATTATGATTTTAGTTTAGTACACGGTAAAAGAGATAGGTCTAGCTTTAGTTTTTGGCAGGTTAAAGCCCAGTTTTTTCAGCACCATTTGTTAAAGAGGCTGTCTTTCCTCCAAAGGGGATATTTGGCTCCTTTGTCAAAGATAAGGTGGCTTAGTGTATCCAGGGTTGTGTCTGGATCTTCTAATCTATTCCACTAGTCCTCAGGTCTGTTACTTTGCCAGTACCATTCAGTTTGTATCACAGTGGCTTTATAGTAGAGTTTTAAGCTGGGGATTGTAATACCCCCTGCCATGTCCTGGTTGCTTAGAATTGTTTTTGCTATTCTAGGTCTCTTATGGTTCCAGATGAATTTTTGGATTATTTTCTCCATTTCTGTGAAGTATAGTGTTGGGATTTCAATTGGAATTGCATTGAATCTATATAGTAGTTGTGGAAGTATAGCCATTTTGACGATGTTGGTTCTCCCTACCCAGGAACAGAGGATGTCTTTCCACTTTCTGATATCCTTTTCTATCTCATTTTCCAGAGTCCTATAGTTTTCAGAGTAAAGGCCTTTCACCTCCTTTGTTAGACTGATTCCTAGATATTTCATTTTTCTGGGTGCTATTGTGAAAGAGATTGACTCTGCAATTTCTCTTTCAGTGAATCTATTGTTTGTGTAGACAAAGGCTGTTGATTTTTGAGTGTTGACCTTGTATCCAGCAACCCTACTAAATTTGGTAATTAAGTCTCATAGTCTTTCGGTTGAGTTTTTAGGATCCTCTGGATAGAGTATCATATCATTGGCAAATAATGCCAGTTTAACTTCTTCCTTTCCTATCTTTATTCCTTTTATATCTTTGTCCTGCCTGATTGCTATGGCTAATGTTTTCAGTACTATATTGAATAAGAGTGGTGACAGCGGGCATCCTTGTCTGGTTCCTGATCTTAGTGTAGAAGGTTCCAGTTTTTGCCCATTAAGTGTGATGCTGGCTCTTGGTTTCTCATAAATAGCTTGTATTAGATTGAGAAAAAGTCCATCTATTCTGATTCTCTGTAGGGTTTTGATCATGAATGGGTGGGTGTTGGATTTTGTCAGATGCTTTTTCTGCACCTTTTGCAGAATCATATGGTTTTTGTCCTTAAGTCTGTTAATATAGTGTATTACATTGATTGATTTCCATATGTTGAACCAGCCTTGCATTCCTGGGATAAATCCAACTTGATTGGGGTATATGATTTTCTTGATAACTCTCTGTATTCTGTTTGCCAGTATTTCATTGAGGATTTTTTACATCAATTAGAGAGATTGGCCTGTAGTTTTCATTTTTGGTGGGATCTTTCTCTGCCTTTGGAATCAAGGTGATGGTTGCTTCAAGGAATGATTTGAGGAGTACTGCTTCCCTTTCAATTTCATTAAAAAGATTGAGAAGTACTGGCATTAACTCTTCTTTAAAAGTTTTGTAGAATTCAGCAGTGAAGCCATTAGGACAAGGGCTTTTCTTTGTTGGTAGGGTTTTTATTTTTATTACATTTTCAATTTCCCAGATTGATATTGGGTTGTTTAACATTATTATATCCTCTTTGTTCAGCTTTGGAAGTTCATATATGTCTAGGAATCTATCCATTTCTTCTAGATTTTCCATCGTTTTTGGAGTACAAATTTGCAAAGTACGTGTTTATTATCCTTTGGACTTACTCTGGATCTGTGATGATTTCCCCATTTTCATTCCTTAGAGCATGGATTTGAGCCTTTTCCTTCCTTTGATAAGGTTGGCTAAGGGTCTGTCGATTTTATTTATCCTTTCAAAGAACCAACTCTGATTCATTGATTCTATGTATTGTTCTCTTTGTCTCCATTGCATTAATTTCTGCTCTGATCCTAATAATATCCTCCCTAGTACAAGCTCTGGGTTTGTCTTGTTCCTCTTTTTCTAATTGTCTGAGGTTCATCATTAGATTGTTTATTTCAGTTTGCTCTATTTTCCAAGTGTAGGCATTCATTGCTATGAATTTCCCTTGTAGAACTGCTTTCATTGTGTCCCATAAATTCCTGTATGTTGTACTGGGGTTGTCATTTAGTTGTAGAAAATGTTTAATTTCTTTTGTGGCCCATTGGTTGCTCAAGAGAGTGTTGTTCAATTTCCATGTGTTTGTGAGGATCTTGGAATTTCTTTTGCTATTCAGCTCCAGTTTCAAGGCACTATGGTCTGATAGTATGCAGGGGATAATTTTGATTCCTTTGCATTTACTTGAGCCTGTTCTATGAACTAGAATGTGATCTATTTTGGAGAATGATCCATGAGCAGCTGAGAAGAAGGTATACTCTGGCTTTATACGGTGAAATAGTCTGTAGGCATCTATTAAGTCCATTTGCTCAAAAGTTTGACTTAGCTCTAGTATTTCCTTATTGATTCTTTGTCCAGTTGATCTGTCAATTTGTGATAGTGGAGTATTGAAGTCCCCTACTACTATTGTATTCATGGTTATCTGGCTTTTCATGTCCACTAATGTTTGTT
The DNA here is from genome assembly GCA_004025085.1 of Thryonomys swinderianus. Classification (NCBI taxonomy): domain Eukaryota; kingdom Metazoa; phylum Chordata; class Mammalia; order Rodentia; family Thryonomyidae; genus Thryonomys; species Thryonomys swinderianus. The sequence goes on from PVIC010001113.1 coordinate 84,854, forward strand.
TTATGTAGTTGGGTGCATTAGAGTTTGGTGCATAAATATTTACAATTGTTATTTCTTTCTCTTGGATCGTTCCCTGTATGAGAATATAGTGACCTTTATATCTTTTAATCAGTTTGGGTTTGAAATCTATTTTATCTGCAAACAAGATAGCCACTCCTGCTTTTTTGCCATTTCCTGTGGCATGGAGGATTGTTTTCCAACACTGAGAGTCACAGATTTTTTACCATTTCCAAGGCCTAATATGTCTATGTGCAGAATGGCTAATTTATTGTGTGCCCTTTTGCTTTTACTCCAGACCCAGGCTTGTTCTTATGATCTCTATATCTGTTCTAGTTTCCCAATCTTCTCAGTGGGTTGACTTATCTAAAGCAGGGGGCAATTGCTTGGAGCCTTGTTTCTGAGCAGAAGTACTCTCATTTTCTCCCATAGATTGGGCAAGCCAGGGACAAACGACTCATTTCTGTAATATTCCAACTGTTGAATGTTTAACCCCCGTGTGCCTTTGAAGATTGATTGGTCTTCCTTAGGACAAGATAGAACCAGCCTTTAAGTCTTCTCATTTGACCTGAAAACAGATTGTGGGATTTAGAGTTTCTGACTCAGTCCAGAGGGTGGCTATGTACATGTAGGCATAACCATGTTCCAGCTTCCTTTTGTGGTTATGTGCATGTAGGCATAACCATGTTCCAGCTTCCTCTCCCTGACATCCTTTCCCAGATGCCCAATTTGGTGCACAGCCCCCTCCAGGCAGAGGAGGTGTTCTGACCTGCCTTGACTGCCATGTCCATTGGCCATTGGAGGGGAACACCTGTGGAGACAGGTGGTTCCTGCTTCCTAATTCCTTTTGCCACCTCTGGCCCAATGCTCCTCTCTGGCTGAGTAATCAGATGGTGAGAACTCATTGAACCCTTAATGTCAGGGAGCACCTCTCTGATTCTTTCTGGAGCCTGACTCCATGCATTCCACAATTGTGCTTGATTTATCTGAATGGTTTTGTTTGTAGATGAGGTCATCTTTTGAGAATCATTTGGCAAGAAGATTGAAGTGTTCTCTTCATAGGTGACAGTGGATGTGATGACATATTCCCCTGCTCATGGCTAGGAATGGGCCCTAATTTTTCAAGCAACAGCACTCCCTTCATTTCTAGCATCCCTTCCCATCTCACTTTGTTCATGCCCACAGGGTAGTCTTCCACATGCTTGCCCCTACCTCTGTACCTCGGGATCTACTCTTCTTTTGTCTGATGGATTTGTCCTCTTTTCAGCCCTCCACCCTCAGACAAATAGCCAGATTATGCCATTATTGCCTAGCCATGGGTTCTTCTCTTCCAGTGTGTGTGGGAGAACTCCTTTCAGTTTTACACAGTCCTCTACTGTCTGTTCATTACAATATTCACAGCCACTGTGGCATTTTAGCTTGAGATTATTAAAGAGGTACCACCTGGCTCCCCTTCTAGCTATGCTGCTGCTCCTGCTTGCTCTTCAGAACTCAACCTGCCTGCTCTCTGCTGGGTTCCCTCTGATGTGCTCAACCTCACAACTCTGCCTTCAACTCTGATCCTGCCTGTTTCCTGCCGATGCTCTGTCACCACCTTTCAGACTTGTCATGATCTGTTTAATCTTCTGGCCTTGCACACAAGATTGAGCTCCCAGAGAGAAAGGATTTCATATTTTATGTTGACTCCCAAGCACTGAATGCAGTCCTGAGCAAATAGTAGGTGCTCAGTAGCTGTTGAAAAATGAAAGTGGAAAAGGCTTAGTAGGGGAACTGGCAGTTTGTGTGTAGATGTGGTGGGTATGGACATGCAGATGTGAGTGGATATGAATCTGTTTGATAGTTTAGGCCCTTTTGGAAAGTTGGGGTATGATACTAACAGTAATATATGGTCATATTGACAGTCAAGCAAAAACTTACAATGGCCTTTAACTTCAAAAGTCTTCATTTGATTTCCCCATGGCCATTCCTTTTCTGGTGATGGAAGTAGGTGTATTTGGGCCTAAATGAATCAGCAGATCTACTTGAGTTTACACAAGGTATGAATGGGGGCTCAAGAAGCTTATCACACACTGCCTGTGCCGCCTAAGAGCTGATGATCTCACCGAAGACCAGAGCTGCAAGGCTAGTCAGTCTCTGAAGGATATTGTTGCTCCTGTCCTGCAGGAATTGATGGAGGATGGAGATCAAGAGTTGGCAAAAGAGCTCAAGGGTTGCTGAAAGTGATTTTCAAGGGAAGGTCGTAGTGGGCCGGACAAGGGCAGACCCAACCCTGGAGGCGTATGGGAGTAGGCGAGGTTAGTCTAAATAGATAGAGACAAATACATGCATGGTGTGTTTATGGAGTGTTCAGAGGGTAATGAAGTTGGCAGGGCTGGGATCAGATGGAGCCAGTTGTAGAGTCTTTGCAACCTGTTTATTGCCCCCAAACAAGCATGAATAGAAAGATCTTGTTTACAAGTATTAGCTCTTTTTTGTACTACTCATTTTGTTACTTTTTTTGTTACTAAAGACTACTGATCAGCTAGTCAGCTTTCTTGGTCAGCAGAATGAGTACAATGACACTGAGTTGATGAAATTTCAGTCTATTAAGAAAAACTTACTATTTTAGATAACTCTAGCAATTGTTTTCTTGATTATTTTAAAATCTTGGGAGTAGAGTTTAGACTGGCTGTAGAGAGACCAAGAAAGTCAGTGTAGCTTGTGGAATGAAAACATATGCACTGTGCATAGATTATTACACAATGGCCCATGTTGTATGTTGAGTGGAAAAAAAAATAAAGATTACCTCTACTTACTTTCTTAATGTGTACTAGGCACATGAAGTGGCTCATTTTCCCCAGGATAACCTTGCTATGGACTGAATATTTGTGTTCCTCCAAAATTCATGTATGGAAATTCTAACTTCAATGTGTAAGTTAGGAGTGGGATCTTTGGAAGATAATTAAGTCACAAGAATGGCACCATTATGAAAGGACTAGTGGCCTTACAAGAAGACACTTCATTCTGCTTACTGTCATGTGGGGACATAGCATGAAGTTGGCCTTATGAAAACCATGAAGCAGGTCCTCACTAAGATCTGACCCAATCGGTATCCTGATTTCCAGCTTCTAGTCTGCAGAACTGAGAAATAGGTGCTTGTTGTTGAATAAATGGTTATAGTTTATGGTGTGTTTTTTTTTTTTTTTGAGACAGGGTCTCTAGTTTGGGCTGGCTCTGGGCTCACTATGTAGTCTAGGCAAGCTTTGAACTCAGAAATCCACCTGCTTCTGCCTCCCGAGTGCTGGGATTACAGGCGTGAGCCACCACGCCCAGCTAGTTTATGGTGTTTTATTAGACCAACCCAAGTCAACCAAGAAGAACTTTATGAGGGCTACACACTTACTAATCACTGTGTCCCCATTTTTCAGATACTGAAATAGATTCAGGAAACCTAATTAGTTTTACTTTGCAGAAAGTCCTATAGCTAGTGAAGAAATGAGTCAGAGTTCAGGCCAGGCAATTGGTCTAAGTCCTTAATTACACAGTTATTTTTGAGTGACAGAATTGGGCTTACCAGAGGATCAGGATTTTTTTAAAAAATGCCATAATTGGGTAAGAAGTCTCAGCTAAATCCCTGAGAAGTGAAAACATCTGCCCATGAAGTCTTGACCACAAGTCTTTATATGAGTTTTATTTGTAATAGCCCTAGTCTGGAAGTGTTCATTAGCTGGAGAAAAGATGAAGTATGGTGTGCTCGTATGGAATACCATTCAACAAGAAAAAGAAGCAAAGTATTAGTGTGTATGACAACATGACCAATTTCAAAATGCACTGAGTAAAGGAAGTCTTTCGCAAAAGAGGATATTGTATGGGTGCATTTATATAAAATTCTTAGAATTAATACATGGTGGGAAAACTCAACATATTGATTGCTTTTGGGGAAATGGGAATGGGGATTAGCTTGAAAGAGGCAAGAAGGAACCTTTGCAACAGATGGTAATGCTCTCAGTCTTGATCAGGTGTGTGCTATTCAGCTGTATGAGTTTGTTAAAACTCAGAAAATGTACACTTAAGATTTGTGCATCTTTGTTTTAATATATTTTACCTTAAAAGGTAAAAACTGTAATCAAATATTGAGTCCTGGTGAAGGATGTACCCATTGAAGCATTTAGGGTCAAGGGCGCTAGTGTTCGCAAAAAATAAATAAGATGGATGTACTGCTGGGTGGAGAGAGGGTGAATAGAGGGGTAAGTATGTAATAAAGCAATTACAGTGTTAGGAATATGAGAGTTCATTGTAAAATTCATCCACTTGATATTTATGTGAAAACTTCATAATAAAATATTGAGAAAAAAGAGAGGTTTCAGTTGTGGTTGTTTATGTAAATATGTAGATTGTGACCTCTGTGCCCCTAAGGGCACAAGTCAGTGAGAGAAGGACTGTCCTGGAGGAAGGGCCAAGCCTTGGGGTCCAGCTGCAGAGCTTCAGTGGGTATTCTTGGGCTGAACTGTGCCAAGAGATGCCCACAGAGTAGGCTGTGCACTTGGATGCTGCAGTTACTTAGGACATGCAACACATGGTCCTAGATAGGGTGGCTTTCGACAACAGAAACTAATCTTTCCCACTTCTGGAGATGGGAAATCTGAGAAGTGCTGTTGGAAGCCATCTGTCACCACAGGCTCTGGAAAGGAAACCTTCCTTCCTCCATCAGGCCTTGGCTTGTAGCTGCACCACTCCCATCTTTCTATATCATCACATGGCCTTGCTTTCTGGATGTCTCTGTGTGTCCTCTTCTCCCCCAGGAGGACACCAGTCAATTCGGAGTGAGAGCTTCCCATAAACCATTATGGCAGCACCTTAACTATGCAACTAAAGTCACCTTCTGGGAGTTATGGAAGACATGAGTTTGAGGGAACCCGAGTTTCTACAAACAGAGGAGAAGCCTTCCTGGAACCCAGAGGTGGGAAGAAAGAAGGGATCTAGAAGATAGGGTGGAATCTGGGGAGACTGGAGAAGAAAATCTGATGAAATTTCACAGAGAAGCAAGTGCTTGGGAGAGGAAAATGCAAGTGGGCTTGCAGAAACGAGCTCTGCCCCACCCTAGGCTCTCTATCCATTTATTTCCTAAATATCTTAAGGAATTAAAATGTAAATCTTGGAAATTAAATCTATGGGTGCAGTGCAAACAGAAGAGGCTTTTGCAGAACAGACAAAGCTGTTCTGCTTCGCCGTTAAACAGCCCTGGGTGGGAGACTATGTCTGTAAGCACAGGTTTTATTTGAGATGGATTAAAGTTCATGATGAGTGAGTCTCTGAAGGATTGTATGTATGGTTCTCATAAGCCTGCAAAAGTTCAACTCTTTATCTGAGGCTTATCCAAACCTGGGGAAACCTTTTAGGCCAGCCTGGAGGCTAGGGACCTCCAGCTGCTGAAAGTTAATATCCTGTATCAGGAAACCACCTGTGTAGTGGGGGAGACAGGCCATAAATTAATGCACTCCGATCAGAGGTCGGCTGTGATTTGAGGCTTCCTGGCGTGGGACCACTCACTCTCTTTGGTGGCTGGATTACAAGGGCAACAAATAACCTTCTACCCTTGGTGCAGAAGCAGTTAATGCATGCTTTGGGGACTTTCTCTCATATTCAGGTCTCATATCAGCTTTCAAGATCCAGTCCAGGTCACCTGAAGTTCTCAGGTCTCCCTTGTTCCTCTGGTGTCTCCCTGCTCACCTTGCTCAGCTGCTTCCTTAGGCTTCTGTCTGTTGTCTTGTGCCTCAGCTTCAAGCTTATGCATGACTGAGGGTTCTAGAACATTCCTGCTGTAGCCTGCTGCTCTTTATCAGACAGGCATCTCCTCAGTGATGCCTTTACTGGCCATGATAGCTAAAGTTCTACCCCTTCTACATTCTATCTCATTTCATCATTTAATTTATTCATAGCACTGACAATAGTTTGAAAAGTGCTCTTACCTTCTTATTCCCACCTTACTTTATGCCCACTATCTTAGGAAGCTCAAGTAGTACTCAGTGTTAACTGAAATTATTTTTCATTTATTTTCTTTCTCTCTGGCTAGAATATAATCTTCATGAATACAAGGATGTGGCATGCTCTTCATTCTCACAAGCTAATATCCAGACCAAGGCCAACCACATAAAAAGTACCCTGGAAGTTAATGAGCCCTATAAGTATTATCTCAATTTTGGGTTAAAGAAGACCTTCAGAGAAATGTATTAAATTGTCTAAACCTATACCATTGATAAAGTCAGGATTCATTTAATTTCATCCTCAAATTAGGGTTATCTACCCTTGTTGAGGCTCCCCTTGCTCCCAATGCCTTTAATACAATTTCTCCAGTATGCTTGGTGCATACCTTGGTTATATGATACATTTGGAACAACCTAGAGGTCATTTAATGTTTATTTTGCTAAATAAAGCAAGAAAATCTTTAGACATGGTGGTGCCAATCCATATGAGAAAAAGGATTTAGTCTTTCAATGAGTAGACTGGGGTTTCCTATGTTAACCACATTTGTCTATTACATAGCTTTTTGTGGGTAAGACCCATCCATTTATCTTTTTATCTTACAGCTTGGAACGAAATAGATATTTATTGAGTTGCTCAATGATTGGGTCAGTGGTTGGTTTAGGGTCTAATAGGGCAATTCAGAAAAAGAACTTCCTGCTGAATTTTAAAAAATGAATACCACTTGAAGATATACACAAGCATTCTGTTCTATTATAGGAGGCTTCCTCTATGGGATATGTTC